>VZTR01031123.1:127102-146389 GCA_013400775.1 Chaetops frenatus
AAAAAAAAAAAAAAAAAAAAAAGTTTGAAAGAAAGACAAATAAAGTGAGGAAAAGAAGCATTTAGAAGTTAATTTTAGTTTTACATCTGGAGGTTAATTTTAGGGGGTTTTTTCTTGTTTTTTAGTTCTGTTAATAAACTATTTACATTTAAAGTTTTAAACCTGCTTTACATTTCTCTTAATTGTTATCTCACAACAATGAACTGAAACCACTACAGATGGCAATCAAAAATGTTTCATTCTGAAATGTTTTAATCTATCAGGAACTACATTTATTTCAAAGTACACATTGTTTCTGATAATACAAGTGCTTGTTTGATTTCTGTCTTCACTGTCACAATATTTTCTGCTTCAGGCTTCTAAAACGAAAAGTTCTCCTGCATAAGCAAAAGACAAAAAGTAGGCTTATCTTCCCAAGTTTAATACTTTTGAACTAAACTCTGAAGCTCAGGACCTCTGCTAGATGAGCTATAAAGTCAGTGAATTAACAGGTTAACAAGAGCAAAACAGTACGGTTTCTCTAAGCCAGCCTTTTATGTGACATATATTATTTTAATCAAGAAGCAACTTTTTATAGCCATATCAGCTTTTTTTTCTTTTTTTTTTTTGAAGTCATATGCTAAAACCTGATTCATACTGAGAAGTGCCATTGCTTTCTCAGTTCTACTAGACCTGTTTTTCAGGTCTGTTTTTCTGCCTCTGCATTGCAGAACATCAGAGGCTAAAATGAAAAGCACTTATGTTGAGATTAAAAGTATAGCATGAAGCAGTGCCACCTACTTGTATATTACTCTGTTGTATCTATGGAACATAGTAAAAATTTAATCCACATTTTAGAGTATGAAAGTTCAAAAGCACTTAAAATACAATAAATGATAGTCATTTCTGCTGTAGTCCTCAAGAAGAGGTGCTAATGCGTAAGATGGTCTTGGTTTGATGGAGAATGAGACATCTTGGAGAGGCAGAGCTTCAATCCCACACCACTGTTGTTATAAAAAACAGTATATGGTCTCAATTTCAGTCAGGTTTACTAGAAAATATCTTCTTTTCTGGTTTTCAGTCTTTCAGTTCTTATTATGCTATTGCTTCTTGTCTTACTGTATGCATTGCATTTTAGATTTGTTCAGAGCAGCCCATATGATGCTGTGTGTATTTGGGACCAAAACAATGTTGATAACATATCAGAGTTGTGACTGTCATTGACCAGTGCTTTTGCAGTGTTCAGACTTTTTTTAGCTGTCTTTCATAATTTTTTTCCCTTTCTTTTGAAATTCTGTCATTACTTTCAAACTGTCTGACTGTCTCCATTTAAATCCAGATCTTGTTCCCCTCTGTATTTGAATCAGGCAACTGGGTTCCTACTCAGGAAGGCCTGGAAGAAGAAGAGTAGATGATTGTGCAAGGAAAGATTAGCTCTCAGTTCAACATCTGAAACTGGATATTCATTGGTCGCTAGAAGTGGATAGTTCTACAGGCACAGCACAATTCAGAGTCTTGGGTTTTGTTAAATTTGGCGTGTATTTGGGATGTATTGCTTAAACATGTTTCTTTCAGTCATCTCGAATTACTGTGTCCCAAAGGGCTCCTATTCGGCCATTTTTAGCAGATGATGGAAGAGCAAAATGCACATCCTTGACATAGAGATAACTTTTGCAGCAAATACGTGTTTTGAAGGTGGTGCTAATACATTCCCATGGAAAAGGTGGGGTTTTTTTTTGTTTTTTTTGTTTTTTTTTTTTAGTGTGGGGATCTAAATTTTCTTTGTGGCCCTCTCAAAAGGGAATGAGATTAATGAGCAATTATTTCAATTTAATATTATTAAAACAAGAATAAATAAATCCAAAGCAGATACCTGAAAAGAAAATTTAAGCCCCAACTGCCTCTGTTTGATAGTTATATACAAGTGAAAGAAAAAATTAAAAAAGGACATTTCTGAACAACTTTAGAACAATTGAAAACATCAACCCTGCCTATAATATTGCTGATAAGATTTACCTGTTCTTTGTTCCTGTTTTGCCATCCACTGAAGTTCCATCTCTAAAATACACACTTAGACATTACTACTTCAGTCTTTAGAGAAGTAATATACAACCTCACTGATGATCTGAAATATTCACAATGAGTGAGATGTTCAGCATGAGTGTCACAGATATTTATCAGCTAAAGGCACGGGAACTCAAAATTCACCTTTTGAGAGAATGGATACAGCATATATTTAGAATATAAGGGTTAAGACAATTTTTTGTAGTTAGAGTTTCACAAAAGTAAAATAAAAAGGTGTGAACTATGTCAGCACAGGATAAGTTTACTGCAGTCAGAAGTCTAGTGTTTGCATTTCCTTATTTACATGTAAGAGCTTTCATATGTATATAACTTTTACACATTTGTATGTAAACATTTCTTCAAGGTCCAAACTCCCATCATTCTCCCTAGTAAGCAGTCAACTTCGCTTGTTTCAGTGTTGGTGTAAAAGAAGACAGTAGTTTCTCTTTTGCGTTCTTTGCAGCTTACTCTTACACTTTCTTTGATTAGTGCAGAGTCTTCAGTAGACTCTTTCTACAATCATTTTGTTGGCAGAAGTTGCCTCCAGCCTTTCAATTCTGTTCTCTTTTTGAATTTTGCTGCCTCTTGCTGACACTATATGGGAGAGGCAGTCATAAGTTTTCTGAACAATACTTAAATTTAAATCCTTATCTGGTTTAGATAAGGAGAAAGCCTCTCTTGGGGAAGAAATTAACGTAGTAAATACTGAGGAATCCACTCAGTGCCCATAGCAGGGTGAGCAGATGCAGCTTGAGCTGTAGTTGGAGCCCAAAAACTGGGCAAATAAACTTTGCAAACAAAGTTTGGGGACCTGGGGCCCAGCCAGGGGATCAGACACTCAAAGACATTGGCAAGAGCTGAGGACTCTGCAGGAAGAGCCCAGAGCTTGGACTGTGAGCGTATAAAAGCCCTGGAGTTTCCTTTTTTCCAGGGTCCCTCCTTAGGGGCACCAGCTCCAGCTGTTACTCTGTTGTTGCACCAGGATTAAATTATTTTAAGGATTCAGGTCTGAGACTGTGATGTGGGAAACCAGGGGTTGAACCAGTGAGGAAACCTGGTCTGACTGTGAGAGTGGGGTGTGCAGGGAGTGAAATGGGGACCTGTTGGATCACTGGAGCTGCTCCCTGTGTAGGGCTTTGGTCACTGCTGTGAAACCGCTCTGGTGGTGGGAGCGTGACTGCCAGAGTGTGGCTCCTGGATGGTCAGACCAGAAAGTTTCCTTAACAATAAAAATGTAAAACCAGAAAAAAATGTGTTTAATTCAGACAATGATTGTGTTTAATTCAGATGACAAAACCTTTTGGATGAAAATTAGAGAGAAAGAGATGTTAAAGGGATGTGACACAGTTTGCTCTAACAGTGAGCTTATTAACACTTCATGCTTCAAATGCTGTTCTCTACCAACTAATAAAAAGAGCCCATCTGCTGCACACCAGGTAATTAAGGATCATAAGGAAGAATGCTTGGCAAAAGGAGAAGAGACAAATCTGCCCTGTTAGCTGGATTAAGGTTTTGGAATTCTCCCGTACTGTAACTATTTTGTATCCCATATCAACCTATGATTCATGTTAAATGCAAGTATAGCAGTCCTGTTGGTCTACTTGCATTCCTATGGCTTAGAGCATTTCTAAGATGACTATTCTGTCTAACAGTAAATATTTTAGTCCTCTTTCTCTTTACACTTTTTTATAACAGCATGATAATCATAGGTATATAGGAAAAATGTAGTGATTTTCTCTACATAGAAGAGAAAATAGTAGGAACAACATCTCAATGAGTGACATTGTTTTTGTTAAAGCCTTATACTTTTAAAATAACTTATAACTTGTTTCTCCCAAAAATATATTTACATTACATTACAATAATGGTTTTGGTGAAAGTCCAAGCCTAATCCTAATTTTTCATATTGTTGGGAATGTTTTCTCCATGACCGTCAGGAGTCCTGGCTAATGGTATAGGTAATCTCTGTTTCAGAAGACAATAGGGTTACAATCTTTTATTTTACCTTTTATTTCTTGTATAGACAGAATGACAGGTTTGTTGAGGTAGCTGTGTATTATTATGCAATTTAAACTGTCTGTTAAACAGTTACACATTATCTTGCTCTCCCTTAACAATCAGATACAATTTTTTGTATTTCTTTTGTCTGTACAATAGAGGATGAAAGCACTTTAATTGACAGGCTAGAGGCTGAAAGCACTTTAATTGACAGAGGCTCAGCTAGAATTCATGGATGCCTCCTGAGCCGCTGCTGTGTTCTCCCACCCTTTGCAAACAATACTGCTGTGGGTAACAAATTCCCCTGGATTAGAGGAATAGCAGGATTAGCTTTAATACTGGTGGGATGCCATCAAGTCTCTATAGCAAGTGATACACAGAGTACTCAAAGGTAATTATAGTTGCTAATATTTAAAAGCTGTAGAAATGGTCATGTGAATAGGTTTAGCACACAGACCATGTGAATGCTTCTTCATGGACACAGAAGAAAGAAAAAAAAGACCAAAATATCTTTTACAGGAGAGTTGAATGTCAAATCCTTTTCTGTTTTAAGGGTCCATCTGCATCATACTAAAGAGCAGTCCCTTCTAAGAAATATCTGGGAAAAAGTTGTTTTTAACATGAAAAAAAGTTATTTTCCACTGCCATTATTCTAAAATGATGGTTGACTAAATTGGTTGTGCTAAGGCTTTCACTTTAAAAAACAAACTAAACTAAAATTCAGTCTAAATCATAAATTCTTTAGTGAAATTTATAGACCACAGGATAGAGGGGCTTAGGCTGGAGAGCATTGAGTAGCCCTATCTGTCACATTGTAATCTGCTAGGTCTTGAGTTATATTTTCCAAATAAATTCAAATAAAACAAATATTATTCATAGATACATCTTAGAAGTTCATTATTAAAGTGTTTTAACTTGGGGCCTTTTAAAAAAAAAAAGGAAAAAAATATCTCATCAAATTCCATTTCACAGTATTTTAGCTGGGAATAAAAAATCCTCATAAAAGCTGAACTATAATGTCTTGAATGGTTGCTTAGCTATTTAGAATTCCCCATAGACAAAGGGCTGCACACCATTACCTGTAACTGCTTAGCTGAAGAAAAGCAACAACTTTGAATCCAAAAGAAAGGGCTTTTGGGACCTCATGAAACAATATACATGTAATATCAGTACAAAAGATGTGCCCCTTGTTTCTCACAGTTATACCCTTGTTGTCACAAAGCAGAGAAGAGCAAGCTCAGTTCTTCAATACAATGGCGATCGCATCAAAGATTCACAGCACGTTTACAACAGAGAAAAAACCCAAAATTCACAACACCCCCATCCCCCCAGGAACCCCAAACCAAAACAAAACAAACCCCACCCGATACCTGGGTAGAAATTATAGTTTAAAGAAAATAATCTAACAGCAATAAGTCTTTTCTTAAATGCATATGTTTATATTCTTCACAATATTGAGCACTTCTTCTGAGAAAGATGGCAAAATAGAAGAAAATTATTAATTGAAATGTTAAGACTAAAAATTGATGTTGCAGTTTACATGCTTAATTTTTTACAGTACCTTAGTGGGATCTCTGTTAGATTGTGTCTTATAACAGAAAAAGTTTGGCAAAATTGATATTATATGTTTCTACACCAAAGCTCTGTTCAACAGGGGAGACTAAAGAGGAAGCTCTTTTGAGACATTCATGTAACGGATCTTTGTTTTAAATATATAAGGAGTAAAAATAGTTAAGAAAAAGAGAAGGAAAAGCACCTGATATTAGCACCCTTATCACAGAATTTAAAATAGCAAAGATGACTTCAAATCTCTCGTAATGTTTAGGTAGAAAAGATTAGTTTGCATAATAATAACTTATACTTGTGGGTCATAAGAATTGCTAAGGCCTCTGTGATGTTTATCTTCGGGTTGCGGAGTCCAAATTATCATAGTGATGTGTATGTACTACAGTTTGACTATTACTTTTCATCAAACTGAAATTTTTCATTTTTGATTGTACTGTCTCTTGGAATATAGTATATTACAGAGTAGTATTTTAGGTTTTCTTACATAATTTGTTTTAGTTGCCATAAAGATATTTATTTAACAACATATTAGAGCTGAACAAAAGATTTTGGTGCCCCTCCACCTGAGACAATGCCCTAACCAGCAGGTTGGAGCCATTCAGTTCCAATATTCTGGCCAAGTGGTAAAGAATTTAGAAGTTGGTTTGTTTGTAAAAAAACCCTAATGTCAGAATTGTTAGAAGCCTACTAGATACAGCAATCACATAACAATGGTAATTACAGGTGTCTAATCAATTCGGAGGAAGAAACAGTGGTTTTTCCCTGCTCCAAATAAGGAGTCTCCTTGTACAGGAACCGAACAATACTACCTTCTTTGACATAATGTGAATGTCAAACAAGCCTACTTAACTGTTTCTTGGTTTTTTTTATTGAAAGCTCACCTTAACTAGTTGGGTTTGGTTCATAGAAAATTTAGAAAACAGCAGATTGTAAGTTGCTATCCCAGTGTGTAGGGGTTCACTGTTGAAGTACATCATGAATAATGTCTAATAATTTCTGTGTCAGAAAAAAATGCTTGTTACATTTTTTTTTCAGATTTCTTTTTCCCAGAAGTGGAAACTGTGGGGCTGCAAGTGAAAAACTCCTAATTCTTTGTAGGGGTTGCAGTAAGGGTCATTTTTACTTGAATGGCATCCAATGGCATCCCTGAAAACTTAATGACTGATCAAGAATCAGCCTTAGACAAAACTTTCAAAATGTTATCAGCAAATATTAAGATGGGTTGCACCACCACTGAAGTACTGTAAAGAAACTTTTCAGAACTTCAGGAAGCAGTTTAGCACCTTGAATTATTGGGAGGTGCCTCATGTTAGAATTGCAATGAAGCAGTGCCTGAATTTGATTAGAGAACTGGATTTCTAGAGGCTGCTTTAGGATTTATGTCTGTATCATCTCTTTATGTTTGTCCTCCAGGTTAGCTAGAATACCACGTCTGATTCAGAAGCATGGAGTTGAATTGTGAATGTAGAACTGTGCTAGCAAAACCTTAATGCTTTTGAATCAAGACACACATCCAGCATACTTGATGCACTTGTATCATAGTAAATATCTCATCAAAAGTCTTTGCAGACATGATTTATCTAGTAATAAGACAAATTATAAGTAATTTAGAACAAACTCTGGACAGTAAAATTTAGGGAAATTTTTTTCCTTTGAGAAAATCTTACGCAAATTTACTAAGATAAAAAGGTCTCTGGTATAATCCAAATCCAGATGTTCGTGGCACATAGCATTAATTACTGTACTTGTAAGTCATCCATTTTCATATTTTAAATCAATTGCATATTTTTCCATGCTTATGCATCAAAGCAAAACTTAAATGTAAACTTAGGAAAAATCAAAGCTCAAGTGCTCTTTACAGTATATGATTTAAAATTTCTTTTGTTGAAATTCTCCTTTATCCTGTTAAAGGCTCACACAAGGAGCCCAACAATATAAATACATGAATGTACAATGGTTATGCCATGCACTTTTCAGCATCTTCTTGGGACACCCCTGTTACCTTGTTCTGCTTGCTGCAATCCAGTAATAAATATTGGTGGGAAACACAAGGTAACACTTTATGCCAACCAAAGATGACTCATTATAAAACCCCTGTAACCTAATCCAGTGTGATTTTCTGGTCATAGCACTGTCTGTCAGAGTGAAGACTGAGCTCTGCAACAAACAACTGCATATACCATAAGCCTTTTTCAATGCCTGAGAAATAGAAACTGATTTTAAATCTTGCATATGTGGTAAGAATAAATTTCTTCACAAAGATAACTGAAACTTAACTTTATTTTTCCCTACACTCTCTGAACAAGCATAAAATGAAAAGGATCCAGTGGTTAATTATGAGTTGCTTTGTATTTCTGTCTGGCTGTCAACTTGTAGAGGCACTGTAATAGTTTGAAGAATTTGACATATTTAATTTTATCACATGGATTACTTCAAACAATTTTGAAGAAAGTGTAGCTTTTTCTGTTGAAGTTTGAATTTATTTACTCTCTTGGCAGCTTATAAATGTTATTTTGCTTATTTCATCCAAAGCTTCACAGGAAAGTGATATAAACCCATTATTATGATCTGTGGGGTGTTGTTTTGTATTTGGGTTTTTAGGCGGGTTTTTTTTGTGGAGGTTATTTGTGTGTTTTTCCTTTTGTTTAGTTGGTTGGTTGTTGGGTTTGGGGCTTTTATGGCTGGTTTTCTTTTTGCATATATATTTTTTTAAATTTTTTTCTGTAGTTTTTTTTTTTCTTTTTCTTGCAACAGTATTTTCTGGATTTTGTTTGTTTGTAAGTTTTCTTTTACCTGTTCCTGTTATCAGGCTCAGACAAGAATTTATTTTGCATCCCCATCCCCTGTTCTGTGCATGTATGACTTTGGGAACCATGTTGATATTTCATTTTTTGTCTGTTTAGTGGACACGGAATAATTCCTTATTATACCATCTCAAACGTCTCTTTTCCACAGCAGTTTCTCATATTTTCATATTCTCTTTGTTTTCCAACGCCATCTAAGGTGGGCAACGGAAAACTTCCTTTTTAAGATGGACTCTACTAGCTTGAATTTTATTACAGCTATTCCAAATACTCATTCAGGAGTTCCTCTTAACTGTGTGAGATTCATGGACTTCTCTTCCTGTATTTTAGATGCTTGTTCTCCATTGACTTTCAGATATTTTTGTACTTGAAAGTCATCCAATAGATTTGTTAAGTTCCTCTTCTAAAATACACCCAAAAGTCACTGCTTTTTTCTTTCTCTTACTCTCTCTTGCTTCTGTTTTTGACCTGTGAAAGTAATCTACTGCCTTTGAAGAAGCAATTCTAGTTTTGTGATGGTCACTCTGAGGTTGAGTCCTGGTCTACCTGTCCCAGAACTGCTTGGCTATGGTTAAATAAGATGTTGTCTTGTTTCACACTGACTGACCTCTCTGTGTTAGTTTTTGACATGTTTCTCTAGGTGTTTGACAAATTAAAAATTATCTTCTTTAACAAGAATGTTAAATTTAATTAGCTCTAAATCTTCAGAATATAAAATAAAAGAGAGAGTGGGTTGTAATGGGATATTTTTTCTCATCTATGTAATGTACCTTCTTTTATTCCTCTCAAATTTTTGGCCTTAAAATAATTTTACAAATTAGAAAAATGCAAGAATAGGTATGCTGTAGTAAAGGACCTGCAAGAAACATTTTAAACATAGAGAAGCCTGAAGAGAAAGTTCTATTTTTTTGCTCCCTCTTCAAACATAAGCTGTAATTTTCATTTATATGTGCTATTTATGATGATATATAGATACTGTAGCATGTATATAGTATATTTTATACAAAACATGTTATAAAATTATAAAATATTTTTATGTTATGAGTCAAGCTATAGTCAAACATATGGTGATTCCTAGCTTTTGTTCTTGGCAATCTTTTTATTCTAGGCCATAATATAGTACTATTTCAGACTTTAGGAAGTAGTATCATTGAAAAATTATGCTGTTATCTAGCACAGTCAAACTATTTTACTGAAAGGCAAATTGTGGAAAGATTTCTGTACTTTGATAGGTTGTCTCTTGACTGTGATTAGTCACTGAAAATGCTGAGTTTATTTTATTTGAAAAATGGCTTTCCTCCAACTGGAACCATGAAAAGTTTTGATCTATGTAAAGATTGTGTGTGTAGTGTGTGTAGTGTTGAGAGATGGTTATTCCTTGGGGAAAATCACTTTACCTTGTCCTATCATGAAATGACAGCTTGTGTAGGGATTTCTTCAGCAGCCAGTGAATAGTGTCAATAATCCAATATTGTCTGAAAATACAAAGATCTTCAACCTCCTGAATTTTCCTTCTAGTTTTTGATCCTGCATCTGGCTTTAGTCAATAATATTTCTCCTTTTCCTTTGAGTACCACATTCTATTACAGAAAAATGTGTAACAGTGCTATAATTTCAAAATTGCATTGAATCATTGTGCTCAGTGGGAGGTTTAGTGCATTTCTGTGGAGTAGAACAGTTTCTGTTGTATATTTGCAATTAATGAAGAGAAACCAAAATAAAATGAGACCAATGTGGGTAATAAAAGCTCTCCTACCTGTGTACTAACTCACTAAGATTGCTG
Source organism: Chaetops frenatus (assembly GCA_013400775.1). Lineage (NCBI taxonomy): Eukaryota > Metazoa > Chordata > Aves > Passeriformes > Picathartidae > Chaetops > Chaetops frenatus. The sequence continues at coordinate 137,297 of VZTR01031123.1, forward strand.
TTCTGGAAGACATGTTCTGGAGGTGCTGAATTAACAACGAGACAATTCTGAAACGGAGGATCATTGTATAACTTTGAGGGAAGGTCACAGTGTCCTCCTTTTACATGGTCATTGCAACTTCACTAAAGATAGTGATGTGAACCTGGGAGAAACAGCAGTACTTTTTAATCCGAAACAGTAAGGTCAAAACAGATGAAAAGTATTCTGAGATTATGACCTATTAGATTAATTTGCTGCTTGTCTTTGATAATCCAGTTCTGAGCTCTCTTTCATTTTTAAAAGAACTGGCATAGAGTATTCTCCCATCTAATGTTGGCTTTGGTTGCTGGTTTGAAGCTGAGTCAGACACTATGAACAGAATTAGCTCTACCTCAGCTGAAACCAGCACAATAGGTACGACTTATTGAACTATTTGGTAACAATTTGGTTATTTTTTCTCATATAGATCAGCAAGGAAATAGAGATAGACTGTTCTCTTTTTATGCGGATCCATTAAGAGAAAAAAAACACTTTTCAACTTATCTCCTGATTTATGTGGTAGAAAAACATGTTGTTGATTGACTTCCTAAATTTTGAGGATTAGGGGTGGAGTTTAGTTATGTGTACTAAGCTCCTAGCCTTGTAAATTTGTCTTCTATCTACAAACGTTCGGGTTTTTTTGCAGCACACTTACTGTAGGAGTCAGGATTGCAAAATAAAAAAACATTAAAACTATGCATATTAAAAATGTTAGGTAGTTGTTTGGGTTATTTAGCAATTCTTCCATGAGGTTTTGAGAACATCATTAATAATACCTTCTTCCCATTTTAGATTGGAAGCTTGAAGCCTTAATTATGAATAGAGATAGCAAATTCTTCAGATATGCTAAAAGCATTGATGGAATTAGTTGATGATTCTTCTTGTGCCCAGGTTACTATGCCACCCGTCAAGGCAGTACAAATGAGTATTTTATTCTTTTTCCTCTCCTCTTTGCCATACACCATACATAAAAGCTACCAAAGAAGTTGTAGATTAACTCCGGCTAGCAACCAAGNTGATAATCCAGTTCTGAGCTCTCTTTCATTTTTAAAAGAACTGGCATAGAGTATTCTCCCATCTAATGTTGGCTTTGGTTGCTGGTTTGAAGCTGAGTCAGACACTATGAACAGAATTAGCTCTACCTCAGCTGAAACCAGCACAATAGGTACGACTTATTGAACTATTTGGTAACAATTTGGTTATTTTTTCTCATATAGATCAGCAAGGAAATAGAGATAGACTGTTCTCTTTTTATGCGGATCCATTAAGAGAAAAAAAACACTTTTCAACTTATCTCCTGATTTATGTGGTAGAAAAACATGTTGTTGATTGACTTCCTAAATTTTGAGGATTAGGGGTGGAGTTTAGTTATGTGTACTAAGCTCCTAGCCTTGTAAATTTGTCTTCTATCTACAAACGTTCGGGTTTTTTTGCAGCACACTTACTGTAGGAGTCAGGATTGCAAAATAAAAAAACATTAAAACTATGCATATTAAAAATGTTAGGTAGTTGTTTGGGTTATTTAGCAATTCTTCCATGAGGTTTTGAGAACATCATTAATAATACCTTCTTCCCATTTTAGATTGGAAGCTTGAAGCCTTAATTATGAATAGAGATAGCAAATTCTTCAGATATGCTAAAAGCATTGATGGAATTAGTTGATGATTCTTCTTGTGCCCAGGTTACTATGCCACCCGTCAAGGCAGGACAAATGAGTATTTTATTCTTTTTCCTCTCCTCTTTGCCATACACCATACATAAAAGCTACCAAAGAAGTTGTAGATTAACTCCGGCTAGCAACCAAGGCCACACAGCCACTCAGTCACTTCCCCCTCAGGGGATGGGGGAAGTAATTGAATGAGTTAATAAGTTGAGATGAAGACAGTAAATGTGCATGCAAGTAAAGCAAAACAAAGAATTAATTCACTGCTTCCCATGGGGAGGCAAGTGTTCAGCCAGGGAATCAGGGCTCCATCATGCAGAATGGTGACTTTGGAAGACAAATGCCATCACTCTGAACGTCCTTCCTTCCTTCTTCTTCCCCAAGTTTTATATGCTGAGCATGACAACATGTGGTGTGGGGTACCCCTTGTGTTAGCTGGGGTCAGCTGTCCTGGCTGTGTCCCCTTCCAACTTCTTGTGTACCCCCAGCTCACTGAGGTGGTGGTGTAGGTAAAAAAGCTCTTTGTTTTGTGTAAGCATGGCACAGCAATAACAAAATTCCTGTATTCTTACCATGGTTTCCAGCACAAATCCTAACTATAGCCCTTTACTAGCTGCTATGAAGAAAAATAACTCAATCCCAGACAAAACCAGCACAGAAGTAAAAGGAGACGACTGGTGTGTATTTCTCTATATACGATGTCTGGAGGAGCAGCAGCAAAAAATTTAGATTTATGGAATACGAAAGTGGATTATAAGATATACAGATGGAATATCACTGAATATTAAGGCATGCAAACATATAACACACTATTAGTCATTTAACCTTTGTGGCTCTGGATAATTTAGTTTTCAGACATTAAATAGTTTTTTTCTTGTTGATCAATAGGAAGGGAAAGGCATAGAAAAACACTTATGTCAGAATTTTCCAAAGGTCTATCTGCAATATTTTATTTCTTTTACTATTTTGCCAGAATTTGAATTTATATTGCTTGCTAAAGCATTATATATATTTTTTTTTTTTACATGCTCATTCTAGATTTATGGAACTTACTTCAATAAAAATGTGGATTTTTTTTTTATTTTGGATTTTTTTTTCTGTTGGACATTTACATTGTTATTGAGCTTTATTTTGTGCTATTGTATTTTATACATGTAAAATACTTAATATTTGAGGTGTCTTCCTTGCATCGTGTCAAAAGTACAGTTTTTTGATCAAAAATTTCTGGAAATAGCATATGCTCTTTTCACAAATATATTTTTTCTTTTATTTCATGTGCATAAAGAATAATTTTACTTGATCTAGCTTTACAGGTTGTTTTTTTTTCCCTGATCATTAAAAATTACCACTTACACAGTGAAATACTGCTAAATAATAATAGAATATGTAAAATATGTTTATCTGGAAATCAAAGACTTGAGTGTAAGTTATGAAAAAAAACCCAGTGTTTTTTAAAAAAAACATACTCACTTTCTGCTAACCATGGCAGCACAATGAGAGTGGCAGAACTTTTCTTAAAAGTTGTGGAAAATCCTTCTGTAGGCAGATCAGAACTGAATTACTATTGTCACCCATAGATTTTGATTTATTTTAAAATTCTACTCATAACTTGTTCATCAAATATATTCAATAGATTTAGAGACAAGTAAACTGAAAACAGCTTCAGGCTCTTTAGCTGTGGGGCCTAGAAACTAATTTTTGAGCATGAATTATACAGTCAGTGGCTGGAACAGCCTGAAGACACAAAAGCCATGACATATTCATTCATGCTCTGCATAAGGTCTTTGTTTGTTAAGATTTTTATGATACTTTAGTGCTACACCCTGAATATAAAAGTCCTGTACACCGTGATATACTTCCTCCTTGCCTACCTGGGGGGAGGACATGAAAGTTAGAAAACAGAAAACAGTAAATAGTTTTCAAAAAAACCACAAATAGACTCCTTTTTCCCTTTCTGTTCCTATTTCCTGCTTTTATGGGTGTGTATATTTAAGTGCTCATCTGCTGAAGAGCCTGAGTCTGTGCAGTTGTGGGATTTCACAAGTGGTAACTTAAAAACTGTTGCCAATACTTTCAGAAGCAAATGATTTTGAGCCAGGGTTCAGTGTGGATGCAGTCAACCAGCTGGACCACTTTTTTTTTCCTCTTTAGTGATTTTGGATAAATAATATCAACAGTTCTTTATTTTAGAAAATGGAAATTACTTTTCTTTATTTAAGATATTCTCAAGGGATTTAAGATTTTTTAAAAGGTATTCAAATATGTGTATGCAGCTGTATTTTTGCATTCAAAATATTCTGAAACACTCAAATAATTTAAAACCAACAAAACCAGACTTTAAGATTTCATTTCTGATGTCTAGATTTGGAAAACACAGTAATTTTACTTGTGACCTAATAAATATTATATTGATGTTTACCTAGATGTCAGGTTAAGCCACTGTGATAAAAATGGTTAATTACTATGAGCAAGAATTTTTTCACCTCTTCACACACTTGGTTTGATAATAAATTATAGAATTATAGAATCACATAACAGTTAGGATTGGAAAAGGCCTCAAAAACTATCTGTGTCCACCTCCCCTGCCATGGGCATAGAACCTTGTATTAGACCACGTTGCTCAAAACCCCATCCAACCAGGCCTTAAATGCTTTGATGTTTCTCTCTGTCCAATGTTTGTTATGTTATGTGATGTGATAAAAACTGAAGAGGAAGGAAAATCTTAGGGCATTACTAATTGCTGGTAGGAGGAAGGATTTGTCCCTTTAAGTACTAAAGACATGGACTGAGAATATGGATAGGTTCGTAGAGAAACCAAGAGCCCCATCTTGGTAGTATCTGTTGCTGTTCTGGATTTGTTGTTTTTTCTTGTCCTCTTCAGACAATGAAATGTGGTTCTGTCTTGATCCTAGGTTATTTTAGCTATGGATTTGTTCAGTTAGGAATAATATTATCCTAAAGCTATTTATGGAGAGGGAGAAATAGTTACTTCTAAAGTGCATGGACATGGTTGGTGGAACTTCCTAAATAAGTCTCTTTATTTATACACCTAGAGTTAGAACAAGGCCACAGGGTTTTGTGCAAGTTCAACTGGTCTTGTGAACAAAACAGAAGCAGAGTTCTAGACAAGTACCATTGCAGTTCTGGGCCATCACTCCTTTCTACATGAACCTATTCTTACACACACAGTCCCTGGATCTGGCTGGAACCGGCTGTGTCTAGCTGGAACCAGCTGTGTCTGGCTGGGGCAGCCCCAGCCTCCCCTCGAGTAGCCCCTGCTGCTGCTGGGGCCTGGCCATGGTAGCTGCAGTTCGTAATGTTGAGGAATACACCTGGTACAGGTAGCTGGGCTGCAGATTGAGCTCTGGGTGGGAGCCGGAGATAAGAGGCTGTGAACTGCCCACCTTTGGGATAACAAAGGCCATGAAGATGGGTGGTGCCAGCCAGGTGAATAGATACTGAAACACAGTAGGAGTGGGAATTGCCAAACCTTTTGGATAACAAAGGTGAAGACTGTTGACACCAGCAAGGTGGATGGACACAGAGAGGAGTCAGGAGCTGAAGACTCAGGAGGAAGAAAGAGCAAGACTCACGCCCAGTGGTTTCTCAGTTGGGATTCTCCTCAGAGGCATCAGCTTGAGCTGTTTCGGTGTAAGTGCACTGTGAATAAATGGCTTTATGGAACGAGATATCTGAGACTCTGCTATGGGAGACCCAGGGTGGAATCTGTGAGGAAACCTGGTCTGACTGTGAGAGTGGGGTGTACAGGGAGTGAAATGGGGACCCATCGGATCACTGGACCTGCCTGCTGTGAAGGGGCTTTGATCCCTGCCCTGAAAGTCTCTGGTAGTGGGAGTGTGATGGCCAGAGTCTCATAAATGGTCAGAGTGGGTAGTCTCCTTAATATTAACTCACATGGAACAGACCACCATTATGTTTTTCACTTTTTTATCCATGTCATCTTTCATTTTCCGTTTTACCCAGACTGCTTTGACTGGGGTATCTTTAAGGGGACAAATGCAACCAGCATAAAACTTTGTGTTTTATATTGCATGGAGAACTGTGGGCAGTCCTGTGCATTTTGAGGTGGAATTCAGGACATAGTCTTTTTTATGCTAGAAAGAGGCAGGTGATATTTTCTTCCCAATGACCCTTGCAGACATCTGGATATAATCCAAGCACAGGCTGAAGATGGTGGTGAAGTTTTGCTCTTCCACTTCTATAGCTGCTCCACTGCTGTTCACCTGCCACGCCAAGGTTTCTAGGTATGAGAGCAAATATGGGATATACAACAAAGGACAAACCTTAATTTTTCTGCAAGAATAGGAAAACCAACAAGCCCCGCAACGAAAACACGCTAATAAAACCACCCCAAGAAAACCCAACACAAACAAACCCAAACAAACAAACAAGACCCCACCCAAATCCAAAACCCAACCAACCAGCAAACCCTTCTGTTCTAAAAGGGGAAGGCAACTTCAGCAACTGTGATTACTTCATGTTCTAAATAGGTTAAGTAAGCTTGCCAGTTATTTTTTGTTTTCACCTCTCAGCACGGGCCCCTAGAGACCATATATAACCATCATGGGATGATGCGCAAAGTTAATTTTCTTTCTGTTAACATGTCTGAATAATTTCAGAAGCATTTAACCAATCTGCTACTGATGGTTACTGGTGGTTACTGCTGCTACTCCTGCCACTGGTGTAGCAATACCAGCCACAAATACTGGTGGCAGTGCTGGTCTCCACCTGCCCTGCTTTCCCTCTTGTTATGGGACAATATAGAAAAAAGACATAAATCCCAGTTACAGGAGGCCTTTATTTTTCAAAGACAGTATTCAGTAAATATTCAATAGTGAATACTTCCAGAAGAATACAATTCATCCATTGTACCATGTGAGTGAAGACATGAAGGACATAAAATCTGCCTCTAATTATTGACAATGCTTCTTGAATCTCTCTGGTAAGTAGAGAATCATAGAATAATAGAACGGTTTGGTTTGGAAGGGACATTTATGGTCATCTAGTCCAACTTCCCTTCAATAAGCAGGGACACCTTCAACTACAACAGGTGGATCAGAGCCCTATCCAGACTGACACTGAATGTTTCCAGGGATGTGACATCTGTCACCTCTATAGGCAACCTGTCCTAGTGTTTCATCACCCTCACAAAAGAATCTTTACATCTAATCTGAAATTAACTGCATTTCAGTTTAAAGGGGCTGAAATGCCTTGTCATAGAGATCTGGAATGTTGCAGTGTATTCCTTTCTATGGGCCAATTCAATTTGAGCAGTGGTTATTTCACCTGGCTGATACTTTTCTATAGGCAGATGTCAAATAAGATAGCCCACTGTCAAGTGTTTTTGTTTATTAGCGTGGGCGCCACTGTCCTACAAATACTAACATAGTAATAAAATAAGATTGCTGCAATCACAATCTAACTAGATTTTACTTGTTACTTTTCTCAAAGCAATGGAATTAGCTTTTTACATCAGTAATCCACATTTGATTCATATTTCTGTTTAACAGCTGCAGGCTGTCATGGGTGAAATGAGACTTTTCAGCCTCAGAAGGAGGAGCAAGTGTTTGTCTTTAAACTGATCTCAAAATGAAATTGTAATTTTTAGGACACGCTGGGAGTGGTATCAAGGTTACAGAATATCTGCTTCAAGTTATCTAAGGAAAAAGATAATAACGTTTTGGTAAGCTTGTGTGCTGAGGTGGCTTCAAAAAGTTCACGCACACTATTTGATCATTTCTGTCAATTAATTACCATGAGCTCCATTTCACACAGATGCAAAGCTGAAGTGGCCTGTTAGCAGCCATAAATGATATACTGATAAAATGTATCTTGAAGTGGTTTAAAGACGTGAGGAAGCTTGTTCCATCAGGTTGGGAGACTCTGGGAAATCTAACACAGATTCTGATGAATTTCTGGGTGCTTTCTTGATACCATCATATTACATGACAAACCTGATTATATTAATTGATCCATAAAGCAATGGGTTTTTTACCTGTTATTTAAAAAACAAAACAAAACAAAACAAAAAACAACCACCCAACAGAGCAGATGATGGGCACAGTATAATTTCACTCATAAATGCAAACAGCTATAGCTTTGAATTAATTTGTGAAAAAGCTTTTATCAGTAAAATCCCAGGGGTTTTTTGTTGTGAGTTTTTCAGCAGTTGTAAGGAAGGCATGCTTATCTTTAAAGAGTGATCAATGGTAAAAATCTCAAAAATGAAATCTTGGTTTTTCTTATTCTTCGGGATTGTGGCCAAAATGATTGTTTATTTAATGCTTGTCTTGGTTTACTTACACTGTGAGGACTAGAATGTATTTGAGGAGTCAGTATGGCCTTTTTGCCCCTTTCCTTCAAGAATTAACAGGTTGACATGAATAAGTCGCTGACTCTGTGTAAGAAAGAGGGAAAGAAATTATCAATTTGGCATTTCACCTAAATAAACAGACCTGCCAGAATGACTGAGGTTACATATTCAAGACAGAAGTGCATATCTGACACACAGATAGATGCCATAGAAAATTGTGATGAATTGCCTAGGGTTTTAATTAGTTATTATTGTCATAGTCGGAAGAGTAGGAGGGAGCATGTTGCAGCTCACATCCACCCTGCTGTCAATGAAGAAGAGAAAAGCTGAAATGTTTTAAATGTTTTTGTCATATATTTTAAAGATATCCAGAGTCTGAGATATTTATATAGCTGCATATCATTGTGTTCAAAAGAAAAGCATTTCTTGTCATGGTTTTTTTTTACCTAGATTCTCTATAACATTAGACAGTCCCTTTACAGAATTATCAAAAATGTTGAAGTGTATATTTTTATTTTGTGAACTGTTCTCCTGTGAGGTGGTTCCCTTATCTATGTTATAGTGATTTTCTCAACTGGAATACTGTCTGTAATTGCAGCAGTTATAGATAGAAAATTCAGGGCACAAGACATTCTAGTTCTATTTCAAATATGATCTGAGTTACTTTGTGTAAAAAAAAAAAAAATCAGGTCAAATTATGTACTGCTGCTGTTCTAATTCTTGAACTTTGGTTTGAGAAGCATAATTCAGTCTTTTGAAATAGTGTCATACAATATCCATTCTGTAGATTCATGGTATTTAAATGTCTATTTAGGTCATCTTGATAGGTACTGGAAGCTTTCAAATGAGTAATACAAACACTTGCACTTATTTTTTTCAACAGTCTTGTTAAAATGTTAAGTGTGGAAAATGTTAAAATGTTAGGTCTGGGAAAAAATGTTAAAAACACATCAAGAGAAAAAATAGTGCTGAATTTTCTGCAAAGTCCTTCATATACAATCTTGCATATATTTCCTGGTGCTTACACACCATGTCACAATTATTTTCACTGAGTAGAAGCCTGAATAGTGCATACAGT
>VZTR01031123.1:146426-160457 GCA_013400775.1 Chaetops frenatus
AAAAAAAAAAAAAAAAAAAAAAGTCTAAATCCTATCTCTTGATTGAGACATTTTACACTGAATTGCTTTATACTAAGCTGTCTGAAAATGCTTCATTATACTCAGGATTCACAATTCTGGAGCCTCTTCTGGAATGGGACAGTCAAAAGCGAGTGCAGATCAATACTTTCCCTTTGTATATGTAGGCAGATCAGCAGAAGGAACAGTCTCTCTGCTGAACAGATGTACTTTGCACACTGCAATGAGAAAAAAAAAAAACTAACTGAATTAAATAATCACAGAAGTAAATGGCCATGATCCATTTCCATTTTTGATTTAGCTTTGTAAATGCTACTTTAAACAGGAAGTCCTTTGTGTATTTAGAAGATAAAATGATTACTGAAGAAGCCACATACTATGGGAAACTGTTAAATACTGAATTTGGAGTTCCTGAGAGCTATAATTCTTATGCAGCTTCTGGGGTATTGATAGACAGTTTTCTTACAGATTTAACTTCAGAGGACTTTAATTGCAATAAAGCGAAGTTTAGTTGGAATATATTTGCTTTATTCCTTGGAAGGATGGTGCATCCCACACAATCATTGTAACTAGATGGGATATTTATTCTAGCTAGTAAAACACAGTTCTTAGGATGTCAGCACTGCATTTGATCACAAGATTTACCATAGAAACTAAATTTATTATATTCATGTAATTATTTAATTTATAATCAAATTAAATATTTATTTTATTGAAAAAGACAACTACTTGAACTATTTATCTGAAGTATTAGACACAGAAATTAGACCTTTAAAAGCTTTATTCTATTAAATTTTGTGTCTTTGGAATGCCTCATCTCTTTTCCACTTGAACCATGAGATAAACACTTATTTCTGGATTCAGTCTCTTATGCGTTCCTTTTATTGATTATAGTAGGATTATTATTTTGATTGAAGCAAGTAGAGAAAATCACAGATCTTGTATTGACTTTGCTCAGTTTAATCTATAAATATAATCAGTAGAGAGGGTGAAATGTTAATGATCATGCTGTTTAAGACACAGACTAGAATTCAGTTCTGCTATCACACTAAACATGTTTGCCTTCATGTTACTTGTGTGTCACCATGACCATACCTACTAAACCTGCTACCTGGCAATTTAGAGAACTACTTATTTTTTTTTCTGTTGGTATCAGAACATTTGCCTCAGCAGGATCCCCTTCAAAAAAGCAATTCCTTCTCCTTTATTCTTCACATAATCTGATTCGTTGTCAGTTTTCCCTTCCAATCTTGTTCATCACAACTGTTAGAAATGTAATGTATTTGTAAGTTTTGAAATGTTTTAGCTTCAACAAGAAGGGGAGGGGGAGAACTAACTGCAGTGATGTACCAGTGGTTTTATGACATGGGTGTTATACAGAAAACCAAAGAAGTTAAATAAACATCTCTAAGGAAAATCATCAGCAGCTGGTGTGTTTCTTATTTTGTGATAGTTTGTCTTCTTGGTGATGTGCTAGAATTTTTCTGAGTTTATCTGTTCTAGCTGTGAGAGAAAGAGAGTGCAATTCTCAGTCCTTTATAGAGGACTGTTAAGAGATATCACTTCTTGGCATGTAGAGAACTGTAGCTTTTAAACAACTGAAAGTAGGCAGAAAGGGAAGATCCCTCACAATTTAAATGCTTTGAGTTTAAGAGAGCAGCTCAGCAGGAAACTTTGGGAATGGTTCTGGTGACACGACTTCATGTGGTACCTAGGTTTCACTTAAGAGGTGTCCTAAATGCTTTGCTCAAAGTCACATTAAAAGTCAGAGGAAGGCCAGAGAACAGATTTTTTTATGTGCCAGTTTATCTTTTTTTTCTATATAAACAGTGTCCCGATAGACTATCCCATAGTTAGCAGTTATTTTCTAATCTTAATCTCTTTCTTAGGGTCAAAGTCTATTTGGTTAAATCTGCAAACTCTGGACAGTGGACTGATCTCTCTTTTTCTCTCTGTCTCTCTCAGTTTAATGGAAAATCCTTTAGATTATATTGACAAGTGAGATTATCAATGCATTATGCCCACGGCTGTGTTTTGTTGCCTTTTCTTATTTGTTACACAGTGCTAAACATTTTACTCTGAAAGCCAATAAAAAATAAAGTACTGCTTACCAAAAAAAAAAAAAAAAAAAGCAGGTAATGCATTGATTAACAAATGCATATCAAACAGTTAATTAAGGAAAAAAGGATTTTATTTAAAGACACTTGTTTTAACCCTTATTTATATATTAAAAAAAAAAGGTCACCTTCAGCTTTATTGAAGAAATGGCAGTGATTGGTAAAAATGCTAGATTGTTTTTTTGAAAGGAAAAGAAAAACACAGCCTTGTGAATCAATAAAATATGTTATAAAGTGGTAGTATATTTACAAGTAAATAACATTGTAGGGTGAGTTTATAACCCCTTGGTTGTGAAAAATGGAATTTTCCAACCTTATTAGCCACTGAGACAGGACAACATATTGGGTTTATTTCTTTTGGAAAGAATGCTTCTGAATGTCCCATAAAATTGGTCTTTACTACTGACTCTTCATCAACTCTGTCATTTCAAAGTAAATTCCTGACTTTCTTACAATTCTGAATGAAGTGGTATTGCAAAAACCAGCCACTCTTCATGCTGAGCTGTGTGTTTAAGCCTTACACATAGTTTATTGTGTGATCTTCTAAGGAAAAATGTGTAGTGGTAATTTTGTTTTCATGTCAACGCTTTGCTTTCATTTCCTGTCATGTGAAAAATAAAAGATTATATTATTTTTTAAACAGTTTTTTTTAATCATTTGCCTGTCAGATAAAATCTCACCCCCTGATCATTAGTGAAATTTTATTTGTTGACTTCACTTACACAATGGTTTTCATTTTTCTTGTGTTTGATTATTAAATAATAAAAATAGAGTAAAATCTTTTTCCTGACTGGACAGAAATACTTTACCATCAAGATTTAGTCTTTACAATTGTTGCAAAAGTATCATTGCCTGCAGCAAGACACTGACTTCAAAGTATAGTGTAAAACCTAATGATTAAGGAGCTCATAATACTCTTATGTTAGTGTCTTTATTGTTATAAGGTCTTAATAGATTTGATGAGTGCTAAATAGTTTTGCTGTAAGTAGACCACAAAGATGGTACAATAGAGTTGTTATGTAGTGATGCAGGACAGTTTCTTCTTTGTCTTCCCCTCATGATCTTGAACAATATAAAGATATGATGTGGATCATTATTTAAGTATCAGGACTGATGAAGAAACAATATTTTTAAATTGGTGGCTTCCATAAATTTTAAATTCAAATGAAAGGATAAAAATGGGTTCTTAAATTTTCAGGCATAGATAAGTGCAGTTTAGGCAAGTCTTAATGAGTGATTTTGTGGTCCTAAGTTATACTTACTATGGTGACAATTTCTTAACTAAGACTGGACATAATGAAAACATAAATTTCATTTGGTGGAACTATATTGAATCATTGGTGAGTGAAAGTCACTTGATGGAAAATTTCAGCTATTTAGTGTCATCAGGAGTTTTCTTGAACTTCATTTATCAGTAGTAGTGTTGTATGTGGCCCGTCAGTTTAAGGAAATTGGACCCAGGCTTTCAGGCTGGTCAGCCTGGTTTTTGCAAATTCGGTTTCTGTTCCTGAAGTCTGATGAATTTAACAGCTGTGAAAATTTGGCATTTGCAATTATCAAAAGAGTGTCTGCTTTTGATGATGCAGCTTTGTCTTTAATGAGCTGAACAGTATTTCAGGAGCTTTGCATAACTGCCTGTGCATTGTGAGAGAGCGCAACCAGCACGCAGACACACCCACACACAGAAACTGTGTGATGCATATGTCTGATTCTGAACTGTAGCTTGTAGGAATTTCAGCATAGAAACGGAGGATATAGAATTTCCAGTATATATTTCCAGTTCCCAATATATTCTATTTCATACAGAAAATTTATTTAACTTAGAATTTACTGCTAAAACTAAAGTTGGTCCTTTCCCCTTAACCATTTAAGTAGTATTTTGATCAAGCTAAACTCCATATTTATAATTGCACTAAAAAGATAAATATTTGAAATTTCCCCTCACAAATCCTAAACTTGTAGTTTCTTAGCTTTATGATAATATACGGGGGTTTCTTGTTTGAGCAGCTTTCCCCATATCCGATAAAGCCAATGCCAGCTGGCTCCAGGACAGACCCACTGCTGAACAAAGATGAGCCAATCAGAGATAATAATAGCACTTCTGGGATAAAATATTTAAGAAGGAAAAAAGAAAGTTATTGGGCAGATATAATTGTGCTCAGAGAAGAGTGAGAATATGTGAGAGGAACAATGAGGCAGACACCAAGGTCAGTAAATAAGGAGGGGGAGGAGGTGATCCAGGCACTGGAGCTGAGCTTCCCCCTGAAGCCTGTGGTGAAGACCATGGTGAGGCAGCCCATGGAGGTCAACAAGGGTAAATGTAAAATCAAATGTTATGAGTGAGCAGGCTTTTGAAGACTTCAAGAAAAGCTGGACTAGTAAGCTCCCAGACTGACTGAAAGCTGTACATCTGCTGAGCCTCACGTTGCTTCATTAAGCTTGAATGAAACTTAAATTCAACTGTTGGAAAGAAATTGGTCAAAAAAAATACCATATCAGAACAAAATAAATTGAGAAAAAGACTTTTCTTAGGTTTGGTTTTTCTTTTTCTTTAAACTGCTAATTCACTCACTAAGTGGACAAAACCACTATTGGATTTATATAAGGGAAATTTATTTTCAGGCCCTGTGATCACCGAATGTCATGGTTTAGGAACAGCACTCCCTAATTTAGTGATCCCCTTGCCACCAAAGCTCCAAACCAGATGTGGCTTCCCCACCTATCCTGCAGCAAGAGACACAAAAGGTGGAGATTACTGTTGAGATAAAAACAATTTATTGGGAACAGAAATGAGATAAAACAAACAGTAACAGCAATGATACTAATAACAAAGTATAGAAATGAGAGTGATTTCACAAAAATTACTCACTGACCAACCTGATAGGACCCTGAGAGAATGAACAAGGGCACACAGCTCCTCTGCACCCACACTTTTTTTCTTTCTAACCATAAATCATGCCCACTTTCTTCAGGAAAGTGAGAATGACCCTGGATGTGACCTGAAGCACTACAGAGTAACAACCTGGACACATCCACACAGCTCCTGGCCCTGTCCCCTCACAACTACTGCAAAAAAATTTTGTCTGTCCCAGGCAAAAACCAGGACACTAAGGATTAACAAGGAGAAGTTGGACACACCAGCTATTTTGGTCATAGGAAGTAAAGGGCTATTGATAGAAATCCTCATCTGCTGGAAAAAGGAGTGCCATAAATATATTGGTAAATTACAGGCAGCATGCAGTCTAGTAGGATGATTTATTTCCCAGTGTTTGAAGGTGCTACAGCTTATTCAAAAAAAGTTAAAAGAATTAACTTTAGCATGTGACAGATATAGGGTTTTTTAATTGTTTCTGTTGCAGAAATTAGTAGTTTTTAATCTGATGTTTGAAGAAAGGGGGGTGGTTAAAATACTCTTTTAGTGAGAAGCAGTAGAGAATTTAAGTTTTAAATGAAATCTAGCAGATGGCCATGGCTTTCTGTACTACTAGAACAATACTTTGTAAGATTTGTTAATCATTTTGAAGAAACACAATGCCATATGTAAGAGTGTTTGCTAGGCAGTTTTGGATAATGGCTTCTCCTTGTGTGACTGCCCAGAATGGCCTTATGAGCCCAAGCCATCTGGTGTCAACATGACCATATTTTCCTATTCAACATTATTCCAATATTTTAGCCAATTCATAGGTAAATTTGGGGAAAAAGAGTTTGAACTAACTTCTTGTAAGCAGTCACATGGTTGAACTTCAAAACTTTCCTTACATGTCCTTGTTTGTCTTTTTTCTCTTCCATTTCTCTGAGTTTCAGTAATCTATCACTTCTACATTACAAGAGCCTTGTGGGTTTATTTCTGTTGTTTGTAACAGATCAGTGTTTTGCTATTTCTACTGAAGGAGTTGCTTAAAGAGTATGATGGACTCATTCTACTAAAAGTAATTTTCTAGTCTTCTAAAAGCCAGGATGAAATTGTATGGAAAAATATTCTACTGTACTCTTTTTACTGTTGAAATAATTTTTTTATCTTGGTATTTTAATTTCGGCTGTATTTTCTACTCAAATCTGTATTTTCTATCACATCTGTGATCTTATTTATTTATGAGGCAATATCTGTATACTTTTGCATACCCATATAAACGATGCGCTTGTATCTCATTATTAGGGTTCCAACTTAATACTTTCCGTTTATGTCATTCTGAAAATATCAGGGAAAAAAAGGGAAATAAATCCATTTTGAATCCTCAATTAATAAATATATCTATTTTTTAGTGTAGTCAAATTTATGTAGACCAAATTATTAAAATAACTAAGTGTGACTTTATGTGTATTCTTATGTAAATCAAACTGGTTTGCCCTTTTCTGACTGTCATAGTTATAAAAATAAAATCTACTCCAGATAATGTGGTGCATGCAAAGACACTGTTTATAGACAAGTTTAACCATGATGCTACCTTGCTATTCTTCACTGTAATACACTATACAGAAATGGGGAACTTATATGCTGCTAAGTGCAGCACCTAAGAAATCTCCTAATAAATGTCTTTGTAAAGAAAGAAAAAGGTCTCCTGCAGTATATGTATTCTGATCATTAAAATTATTCACAAATTAATTCTTCTATTTTGATCTGGGTTAAATCAAAAACTCTGGAAGCTTGAAATTATTCTCGGGGTGGAGATAATTGACATTTTAGAGAAATGCAGTGAAAGTTATGGTGGAAAATTTCATTCAACTAATTCTGCCTGTGAATATATTTGTAGATTGAAGCTGTTTGCTGAAATCTTTAATTTTTTTCCATTACTTCCAACTTTCTGAGTTCAAAATAACTGCAGTTCTTTTGTACCATTATAAAATATACCTTTTTTCCAAATATTGTCAAGACATCAAATACATACCTCCTTTTTTTTTTAATCAGTGATGACAATATTCTGTGCTACATAAAACAAGTAATTTCTAGTACACTTGATAAAGAATAATTCAAATGTTTTGGTTTCATTTTTGAGCCATAATTATTTGAAGACCAAAATTTTGTTAGATATTTATATTAGATATCTAGAACTCTTAGATATGAAAACTTTAAAAAAATAAAATGTAAATAAATGTAAAGCTAGGAGCTCAATGAATAATCAAATGGACTCTATTACATTAGTCATCTAATACCTTGTTTAACTGAAACAGTGTCATTGCACTTCTGTTTGATTTCTTGACTGAAAAGAGGTTAATATTTACATATGTAATCTTTTATTTTCATCAAAATAGGGAGGCAAAGTACTCATTCACTGCAATATTCTTCAGTTTGCAAACTTCATGGAATCATAGAATGATTTGGGTTGGAAGAGATTTTTAAGATCACCCATTTCCAGCTCCCCCCCCCACCATGGGCAGGGATACCTTCCACAAGAAGGTATCAAATGCCATCCAGGCTGACCATGGCAGGCCACTTCAAGGGCACTTCAAGGGATGTGGCATCTGTAGCTTCTCTGGGCAACCTTTTCCAGTGCCTCTTAGTAGAGTTTCTTCCTGCCATCTAATCTAAACCTCTTGTCTCGTAGTACAAAACTTTCCCCTTGTCTTATCTCTATCTGCTTGGGTAAAGTGTTGTTCTCTCTCTTTTTTATAAGCCTTCTTTAGGTGCTAGCATGCCACAATGAGGTCTCCAAGGAACCTGCCTTCCCCAGGCTGAACAACCTTTGCTCTCTCAGACTGCCATTNAGGTATCAAATGCCATCCAGGCTGACCATGGCAGGCCACTTCAAGGGCACTTCAAGGGATGTGGCATCTGTAGCTTCTCTGGGCAACCTTTTCCAGTGCCTCTTAGTAGAGTTTCTTCCTGCCATCTAATCTAAACCTCTTGTCTTGTAGTACAAAACTTTCCCCTTGTCTTATCTCTATCTGCTTGGGTAAAGTGTTGTTCTCTCTCTTTTTTATAAGCCTTCTTTAGGTGCTAGCATGCCACAATGAGGTCTCCAAGGAACCTGCCTTCCCCAGGCTGAACAACCTTTGCTCTCTCAGACTGCCATTGTAGGAAGAATGCTCCAGTCTGCTGACCATCTTTGTCACCCTCTTCTGGGTCACAACTTGTCACTCAGCTCTAGAAAAGCTGCCATTTTTTACACTATCTTTCCACAGGGAATTTTAGGGTCTTTTGTCTAGCCTCTAGGGAGTATTTGTCAAGGCCTTCTTGAAGGCCATTCTTGCAATTTTTTGGTTACATTTGAAAAGTATTCAGAACAAATTATTGAAGGAATTAGGGTTCCTGGGTTGTGCATATTTGTTCTAAGGCTGGCATTACCACTAGGAGAATGAGTAAATGTCTAAAGTGACTGCCATAACTTGTTAAATTTAAAATTGTAGGTGTTGGAACCTGAACAATGAACACTTAATATTTTTAATAATGTAAAGGTCACTGAAGAAAGATGCTTTTCTTTGAAGTCAAGGCCTTCAAAGTATTTAATCACATAGTTTACATAAGCCTGAGTAGTTTGTTAATGTATTTTCAGATTCCAAATGGGTCTAAAGCAGGTCAGTATATCTGGAGTAGAACCGATATTAGGACAAGGGAGATCTCATGTTGCTTGTATTGCTGCATGAAACATCTGTTTCACCAGCCCTCCTCCTGCCTAACACTGCTCCTTGATTAAACACTTCCCATATGTTGAGCTGAATTAGGATGTTAATGTATCTGGTAATTGTTTATTATTATGATTACAATATTTTAAAGTCTGATTTATGTTTATAGTTACTGCCAGTCTTTCGTCTTTACAACTGCGTTAGAATCAGAGCATGTGAAACATCTTAAAGGAATTCTGATTTTCCCGTGGCATATATCAAGTAAAACAATAAAGATGACCTTCAAAGCTGTGGAAACTGTAGTCTTTATGATCCCAACTGAGAAAATAGAAGAAATCTTGTTGATCCATTCTCAGTCAGTAAAGAAAGAATAGATTTTATTTTTATCAAGTAGAAATTTTACTCACTAGTCTTAACCCCGGAGGTTGTATATAGAATGTAAATCTGTCAATCACATTAATGAACTCACAGCTACGCTTCAATTTTTTCTGCAGAAAGGCCTGAGATTGTGTAAGTTTGGCAGTATATAATAGCCTGACATGTTGAGAAGTTCCAGAGTTAAGTTGTATCCCATGAGAGTGCTCTGTCTCTGTACTACAGGCATGTCTGGTGGTTGAAGCATCTTTGATGTTCTCAAACCTACTGTTAGAAAAAGAAGTAAAAAAAGCCCAAACCTGACTAGAATATTTGCTCACTTTTCTCCCTGCCGTGTGACTTCAAATATTTTTTCTGATGTTAGTCTCATGGAATACTCACCATTTCCTCTAACTGGTGGTTCCTTGCAGAACTGGCATGCAGTATGAGGAACTGTCTATGTAATGTCTTGCTTTGATATTAGCCAGGATTATATACTCTTAAACTTCTTTTTAAAGCAAAGAAGGTATACTGAGAATGTACTAAGAATATATTGAGAGAGGCTGGTGTTATTTAGATTGATCCTAAATTTATTTGTCATAAATAGCAGTTTATAGATGTTTCATTTATATTTGCATTTCAGAGGAATATTGTTAGTGCCTTAAGATAAATCCTGATAATTAGTACATAGCTTTGCCAAAGGTTTTGCATAATTGATATTCATTGATAAGTTTTGAAAGCTTTAAATAAGAATATTACTTTCCATTTTCATTGACACCACTGTTTTGAATTTTTTTTAATTCTAGAATGAAAATTGAAACCATAGTTTCAATACACAGTCTGTGAATAAGCTTTGAATGTAGAGAGAAGCAATTCAAGTTTGATATGATAAAGATGGAAAAAAAGCCAGAAGAAAGATGCAAAAAGCATGAAACACCTTTTAACATCCTAGATAAATGTAACTTTATACAGTGGCGAAAGAGTACAAACTTGACGTGTCTTTCAAGAGCATACAAAAGTCTTTTTCTTCAAAGTTAAACCAGTGAAAGATTGGACATGTGATTGCGTGAACAGAAATGATGTATCCAGGAAATGCTTGTAGAGACTGCAAGGTTTAAATATATTTTGAAAGTGAGATAGTCAAATCAATGATACTTTCTCATCTCATGTTATGGATTTCAGTAGCAATGGATAATGCTTCATAGCAGTAGATAAAGTAAAAATCTGGCAGGATTGTAACAGAAGAAGATAAAGGTCTCTGACAGGAATTTGTTTGAGCGCCTTTTGATCTATTTTGAGTCTGAGTGATAAATGTTGTGGCTAAAATCAATCTTAATACCTAAATTTTAGATAAATTCAAAAATACTGGCAGGTAAAGGTTTTAAGCATCCTAATAAGTAAAAGTGTATACAAATGTGAGCTGAAGTCCCTGGTGTCTCTGAACCAGTAGAGGCAATAAATTTTTATACTAATTTGAGAGATTTGTTCTTTTTTTCTTTCCCATCTGGAAATATAAAATCAGGATGGTTTGTTTTACAGGGAATTGGATTTATTTTGTCATGACAGCATGTCATGCAAACACCATCTGTTAAAAGTACACTTGACAGTTCACTGGGGAAAACGGAATCTAAAACCTGGGCCATGTTTAACAAGGCCTGTAGACATCCAGAAAGATGTTTTGAGTTCCAGACATAGGATATCTGTCCTGTTTAAAGAGATACTATTTCTCTGGGTAAGCAAGAGGCTGAACCACCCTGCCTTGATATTGGTGTGAGAGTATGTGAGCAGAGTAAAGTAGTGGCTGAGAAGAAAATTTTGCAAAGGTTGTCATCCATCTGGGGAGATCACTTCATTCTGTATGACTACGGTTTCATTCAGCATTTACTGATGTTCCAAAGCACTTAGGCATTTTGTATGTATGTGTATCTGTAAGAGGAGATGGCTTCACTCCAATGTGATGTCCTTAAAACACCGTAGCGACAGGAGCCTTCCCCACCTTGTGTAACAGTTGTTACAGCAAGGTTTGTGTTTAGTAAACTTAGTAAGTCAAATAACCATATCAGTCATTTTGCTTACATTTGTGTTCTGGTGATTAAGTAGTCCAAACTGAATCTCATGTCCACTAACATAGCTACAGTTCTCTGTTATAAGAATATTTGACTTTATTTGGGTTTTTTTTTTCTGAAAATATGGAAGACATGTTAGTAGGGAGAGAACTTATTTTAAGAGACATCAGCTTTTGTAGCAAGACCTGGTTTTTCACTATAACTACATTTCAGTGCTGACACTTTTCAAGAAACTACAAGATTAAACTATCAGAATAAAATATATGAATACTAGCTAGTATACGCTTTTTCTGAAAGCCTTTGTTTACACACAAAAAACTTTATCAATCTTAGTAATAATAGTGAAATTAGCAGGATTAAGCTCTGGTGTAGAGAGTTTTCAAGATGGTGAATTCCAGGTACTATATATGGACAAAAGTCCAGATGAACTGAATTTTTACTCATCTGGCTTTTGTATTTAGAAGGATTTTTTTTTTTTTTTNCCCATAATTTCAGTTGCATCTTCAAAGAAATTTTTGATACTATCATAATCTTTCTTGATGCAGTTTAAAGAAAATCTATGCAGGACAATAAATAGTGTTAAAAAGATGTGGATAAAGAGATGATTCCTGTATACTTAAAACATTCTAGATGAAAAGAAAAAAAGCCAAATGTTGAAATACACTGTAATTATTGCAGCTTCTCTGCTTCTCTACAGAAGAATCTTTGCTCAGGTCGAGAACTGTGGTCTATAATAGTGCATTGTCTCAGGTGTATTTTTGTAGTGCAGTAAAGCCATTTTTTAGTTCTTAAATCTTCTCTTGTAAATCTTTGGATTTCTATATAAATGAGTTGTCCCTGAAGCTGCCAAAACAGACATGAAGATTTATAGCTCTTAAAATCTGATTATATGTATCCTGCTTGTCACCACTCCTTTTGCTGCTGTATTAAATTTGAAAGCATATCACTGTGTGGGAAAACCAGGTGCTTTTTACATCTAATGTCTCATCACCTTTCAGCTGTAATGCTGTCATCTGTAATCCACTCAGACTTGTGTAATTTATTTTGTGCAACTAAAAAATTCCAATTAACTTTTTTTGTTGTTTGTTTTAAATTCAGGAAGAATGCTTTGTCCTTTTCTTAAAGATTTTCCAAAAATCTTTTAAGATGGCAAATATGATCCACAAATTTCTACTTGTTCAGTTTTTTGTGGAGGAAACAGGAAGACTGGAGGCATGTAACTGTGGTGGGTTGGCCCCAGCTGGATGCCAGGCACCCACCAAAGCCTCTCCATCACCCCCCTCCACAACTGGACAGGGGAGAGAAAATACAACCAAGGGTACATTAGTTGAGATAAGGATTGGGAAAGATCACTCTTCAAATACTGTCACTGGCAAAAGAGACTGGAATTAGAGATATAGCATTTATTACTAACAAAATCAGAGCAGGATAATGTGAAGTATAGTAAGACCTTAATAAAGACCTTCCTCCACCCTTCCCTCCTTCTCAGCTCTACCTCCTCCCCCAGTTGCACAGGGAGATGGGAATGGGAGTTATGGTCAGTCAATCACAGATTGTTTCTGCTGCTACTCAGGGAGAGGAATACTTCCTGCTCCAGCATGTTGTCCTTCCCATGGGAGATAATTCTCCATGAACTTCTCCAAGGTGGGTCCATCCCATGGGCAGCAGTCCTCCCCAAAGTGCTGCAGCTGTGGGCTCCTCTCTCCATGGGTCTGCGGGACCCTGCATCAGCATCCCTGTGGTTTTCCATGGGCTGCAGCAGCACAGCTGCCTCACCATGATCCTCATGGCCTGCAGGGGAATCTCAGCTTCAGCACCTGGAGCAGCTCCTCCCCCTCCTTCTGCACTGACCTTAGTATCTGCAGAGATGTTCCTTTCACGTGTTCTCACCCTGCTTTTCTCTGGCTGCAATTACAGCTGCAGAATAACTTTTTTTCTCTTCTCAAGTCTGTTATCCCATCGGTGTTACCACCATTTCTAATTGGCCCAGCCTTGACAAGCAGCGGGTCCTTTTTGGAGCCCCCAGGGATTGGCTCTGCTGGACATGGAGGAATCTTCTGGCATTTTCTCACAGAAGCCACCCCTGTAGCCCACCCACCTACCCACCCCCGCTACCAAAATCTGGCAATACAGACCCAACAGAGACAGTCTTTATGTCAGTCCTTCCTTTTTTCAGTTGGACACACCATATGTGTAAATGTGCAGGATAGAAAGCACGCATCTGTTTGGCTTTTCTGTGTATCCAGTGTTCTGCTTTATGTCTTTTGTTTATGATGAATTACTTTTAATTTCACATTTTCTTTAATTACCATTTTAGGAATGTAGAAGGAAAAAAGGGAAAACAATGTTCAGATTGCTTTGAGAGGACCTTAAGTTTGGAAATTTTTATACATAGTATCATTTAGTTATCTGACAGTCTGGATGGAGAAAGAATGGGGGGCAAAAAGTGTGGAACAGTATAGGATAATAGGATTCAGCTTTGTTTTAGCTGAAAACAAAAAAAATAGAGATTTAAGCCTCATTTGCATGAGCACATATTCAGCTGGCTCCAAATGCATTGTTTAGTGGAGTATTTTGTATATTTTTGAGATTAACTTTATTTTTAGACAAAGTAGTGATTTGGGGTAAAAGTTGGACTCAATGATCTTGGAAGTCTTTTCCAATCAAAATGATCCTGGGATTCATAAAAATATTCCTGCTGTACAGTTCTACAGTATCACAGTTGGGTTCTTGCCTTTTGTTTATTTTAAATCTTATTATGGACAGATTTTATCATGGAGATTTTATTTTTTATTTTCCTGTACTGTTTTAATCTTACAATGATGTGTTGTGAAGTTTTAAGAAGGTGACTTCATTGAATATTGTTTTTCCTGTCTGAGGAAACTGTGGATGTGTCATGGTTTGAAAAAAAACCA
>VZTR01031123.1:173104-183877 GCA_013400775.1 Chaetops frenatus
AAAAAAAAAAAAAAAAAAAAAAAAAAAAAAAAACCAGAAAACCCACCCCAAAAACAAAATAAGCTGGAGTATTTAAAGTTTGTTTTTGTATTTTTTTAATGGACACATTTTCCAAATTTTGCATTCTGGTGCTGGTGGAGGGGTGGGAGGCACAGATTTTTAATGTCAACTCAAAATGAAAACAAATTTCAACATCCTATAGAGACAGTAGCATGGTTCCAGGTCTTAGCCAACTATATTAAGATCATTTTTAGTTAAATGTTTTTCTAACATTTATTTGCCTTTCTCTGAGCAACACAGAAATCTAAATTTGAGTCTTCTCCTGTTCAAAGGTATTCCTGCTTATTTTGAAGAGTTGATTTTCTTCCTTAAACATTTATTTGTTTCCTCTGGATCCCACTATTGTGGCTTTTGATCAGCATCCCACTGAGTCATTTATTAGACTTTTAGTACTTGCAAATACAACTTTATGGTGCTCTTCTGACTGTGTCAAGTACATGCTGTAATTCTTTACAACTCTTCATTGTTTTAGTAATTCTGTTGCCTAATTTCTCAGCTTTCTAGAATCAGTTACTTTAAACTTGAGGACTTACTGATGTGTTCTCTTTACCTTTTTCTTATTTTCATTATAATCTCACTAGATTATGCACTAACCATCCCTCTACCCCTTGCTGTTTCAATTCCTTCTCCAGACTGTGGATACTTTCTGCCTTGGATTTCCTGTTTTATGGTATCATTGCAAGGGCTCCATTTTTCAGCTCCAGTGTTTATAGGAAGGCAAGATTTGTTGCATTGCTGCATTGTTGCTTCAGCAATGATACCTAATTTTGCCCAGTATTTTCCTGACTGATTGCTGACTGTGGTATAGTAGTCTGCTGCAATGTTTCTAAATTTAATGAGCTAGTAAATAAAGACTGTGTCTCAATTACAGGGGTTTTTACTGAAGGATGTACTTTCTGCACCATACAAAGCACAGATATTAAGTGTTTGAGCCTAGAAACTTCCTTCTTCTATACAAAGTAAAAGTTATGCACTGCAATTGCCACAACTGAAGACATTGAAATTAATGATAGTGAGAGTGGGAAACTTCACATGCAGTTTTATGGATCTGAGCCTTCAGGTATTTGCATAAAGTTGGATTATGTATCAACATGTTGGTATACATATACGTTGGTATAAAATGGCATTTCTGATTTATTGTCTTTCAAAGCACATAGCTGGGGAACTTCAAGACAACATTTTTATTCACAAAATCTTTCATCAGTTCACACTGAGTGAATTCACATAGTGTTATGGTTGATTTTGAGATAATTTATTTTAAGATAATTCATTCTTGCAATATGCTCTAAAAGAGCAGTCTTACTAAGTAGCATATGATAATATGCAGGGGTTTTGAGTGAGATTATCTTGCTGATTCATGGGTTGCTTCAAAAGGTTTTGGTAGCTCATACATGATCTGTTAGGGACACTGGTCTTCTATATAAGTGGCTTATGCATATATAATACTCTGCAATTCAGAACCTGTGCTTCATCCAATTAAGTGGCTTAATATTAGAGTGGGATTTTTGAAAATTTGCCCATAAATAGCTTGTTTCTTCAAAGGGATCAATACTCATCTTATGATGAAGGTATCCAAGCACAAATTTTCTGCCACACAGGAAAGTACTGTATTTCTTGGTTGCCAAGGAAAGCTAAGAAGGAGCAATCTTAATGCTTCTAGTTTTATTACCTGTGATATTTGCTTTATTTTTCTCAGGCACTTTCTAACATTAAGTGCCAAAAACCACCAAACACTTCTTTCCTGCATAAGGTCATTGTCACAAATACAGGCTGACAGTTATTTCTTACTACTTTCCTTCCCTCTGACCTTCCTTCCATGCTGTTTTTGAGCTAAGGGGACTAACTACTGAGCTTTATCTGTCTTCAGTATCTCATATTTGCTTTTGGGATATCAGCTAGATTCACACTACTGAGATTTAGCTGTAGGGTGTGAATTTTATGAGTGTCATATGGATCTAAGTATGACATATTGAGTTGGAAATGGCAATTTAGGGGAAAAAAAACAATGAGTAAGACTTCTGGAAAGAAACTGTAGAAGCATACACATGAAAGAATGAAAAAGCTGAAGGAGACTTAGCAGTATATTTGCTGTGATATTGTCTTTGATTTTACAATAAGTCCATAATTCAGACAGACAGTTGAAATGTATTAGATGGTAATGCAATGTTCAAGGCAAACAAAAGTTTCAGTGTCCAAAAAAGTGTCAACAAAAAAACAACAAACAAACCAAAAATCAAAACCTTCAAAGTGATCAAAATTATTTTGGTAAATACAAAAATGTATGCCATTTAAGAAGTTTCAATGCTTCTGTTTCCTCATGTTCTGGTATCAGATTGAGGACCCTTTCAAAAAAAGCAAAATGTAATACTTTCATTGTGATATGTTTCTTCTGTGTCTGCTTGGGTCAGTATTATATAAATTCATTATTGTGACTCTTTAGTTGAATACTTACTGCAGCAAAAGTATTTGCCTTTCTCATAGATACACTTTTCCAGACTGTATATCTGGACAATTCTTCATTATTTTGGCCTATATCTCGCAAAACAAAACCAAGCTATTCCTCTTTGAATTTTTTATTTTCTAGTAAAACAATCCCCTACTCAAAAAATATACCACCCTCCTCTTCAGAACTGTTTAACATATAAGTGCCTTTTTGTTTTCCAATTACCAGAGATAGTCTTTCAAGATTAAAATGCAGGAAAACAAAACTATAAAAAAAAACATGTGGAACTTCACTTTCATCATTGGTATTTATTGTTATCCACCCACTGCCATATACATATTTTACCTGTTGCAGAGAGTTAGGTTGTTGCCTCCAGCTTTTATTCTTAGAGAAATTTATTAGCTACTCATGCACTTTCAATTCCTCCACCATTTCCTTCCTCCCCTATGATTTGTCCTTTCATGTTGGTCTGCCTCAGTTTCTTCTTTTTTGCTGTTTTGATCTCCATCAATATATTTTTTCTGGTTTAGCTTTAATCTTTTCTTCCTTTTCATTTTATATACTTTCAGAAAGCTAAAGATTTGTATACAGTATTTAAGTATAGACTCCTAATGGTTTTCATCATTTAAATGGAGCTTGAAAACTGATAAAAGAATGGTCAGCCAAAATATTAACTTCTAATTTTATCCAGAACAATGGAATAGGTTTTTATTTATAGTTTCTTAATGTAATTACAATACTATTCAGCATAACAATGTAACAGTTACTGTTGTGACATATTATTCCACACACCAAAAAAATCTACATTCAATTTCTTCATAGTAAAAGGGATTCAGACAACTGTATTAAACAGAGAATCAGTCTTCTTGAGCCATAGCTGAATATACATTAAACATACCTAAATATAAGACACTTCCTTTCTTTCCATATAGTATAGAATTCAAATAAATGTATTTGTTTTTATTCCTGAACACATATACACATGCAAATAAACATTGGAATGTTGTCTTGCACAATACAAATATATATAAATATAGCAGAAAAGAAATCATTACTACTGTCTCATTTAATCCAGGTTTGGTTTTTTTCTGACAGGAAGTACTCCTTACAGAGTGTTCATCAAATGAGAACATTCTGGCACTGTGTTAAAAAAATCCTACAATTAGACCTTCACTTAGTTTTCGTATCTTGTTTTTTCTATGAGTTATTTGCAATTCCCTTAATAAGAACTATTAGGTTAATTCACTATTAAATTGTCATATTTGTAAATCAAAAATATCAAGGCTTGTGTGCAGACATTTCTCACATTTTTCCTGGAGTGTCTGCAACTATTGATAGTATATCACACCTGAAAAATGTCCTTGAATTTTTTGTTTGTATCCTTTTTTTCCCCCATGTATTATTTTCATTTTTCAAGTATTCTGCATAAAATATCTTTGTACAGATGATGTGCAGCCTGATGGGGTTGGTAATAAGGATGCCATAAACCCACATTTACTGCACAATGGGAGAAGTGCCACAGAATATTTTAGGCTTCTGTAGTTCTTTGTTACCTCACAGAACACATTCATTTGTATTGCTTTGGAATATGAATGATCAGTGCTCTTTCTATATGTTTCTCACCAATTATTTTCTCTTGTAGATGATTTCTTGGGTACATTTTCTACTGGCAAAATGTCAGCTGATAACTTCTAGGCAAATAATAGGAAAATCTGAGAAATTCACGGACTGCGTAGTGAAGTGTGTGTGTATATATGTATATAAGAAAAATAATAAGCTTATTCTAAAAATGTTAGTATTTTCTGATAATTATTGCTATCCCTTTAACTTTAGCACTACTATAGATTTGGTGTTGGTACCACAGTAAATAGAAACCCACAAGTATTTACATAATAATACCACATGTTAGGTCATTACTCTGCTTCCATGCAGAATCTGTTCTTGCATTAATTCCCTGTTTTCAGCAGGAAGTAAGCTGTTTAAAGACGTTTTTCTAATTCCTTGTATTTTCCAGTATCGTTATAAGGTAGAACTTGCACGAAAAATGTTGAGTTCGATTACTGATCTCATCTCAATGTCCAGAGAAAGAATGGCTTAGACAGAGGTTGTCAGGTTGGCCAGACCTTTTTCATGCAGCAATCATCTCAAAATTTTACTCTTCACTTATTTAACACCTGTTATCACTGTTTCAGGCTCACTGGAAAGGTAACAAGTGAAGAGCTTGCAGCATAATTCAGGTGCACTTCTGTAAAGAGACCAGAGAAGAGTGCTGGCTAGAGAGCAGGGAACCTTGCAGTTTTCTGTGCTGTCACACTGCCTTCATGATGGATTTGAGCAGTATAAACGAGAGTTCCTGAATCCGTGTTTAATCATAATGTCACAGGAAGAACAATTTCACACAGCCAGAGGAGAGTACATTCATATCATAAATGCAAATAGCACAAAAGACATAATGTCACTGCAGGTTTGCTTCCTATTTTTGCTTTTTGTCTTACTTATTTTTGCCAGATAAATATGCATTGCATATACTTTTTGTTTTTTCTTTGAAGAGATTTATACCTTAAACTGAATAGTTTGTCCCTCTGTATCATTTTTTTATTATAGGTCTTGCTGTTTTATTTTCCTGTTTGTAGGAGAATGTAGATATTTTCTCAGAATCACAGAATCATTGAATATTCTGACTCGGAAGGGATCCCCAAGGATCCAACTCCCAGCCCTGCACAGCACCATCCCCAAGAGTCACACCATGTGCCCAAGAGCACTGTCCAAACAGTTCCTGAACTCTGTCAGCCTTGGTGCTGTGATCTCTTCCCCAGGGAGCCTGTTCCAGTGTCCAGCCACCCTCTGGGTGAAGAGCCTTTTTCTAATACCCAACCTACACCTCCCCTGTCACAGCTTCAGGCCATTCCCTCTCAGGACCTGTCACTGTCACTATAGAGACAAGATCAGTCTCTGCCCCTCCTCTTCCCCTCACAAGGCATTGTGACTGCAGTGAGGTCTCCCCTCAGTCTCCTCCAGGCTGAACAGACCAAGTGACCTCAGCCACTCCTCACACAGCTTCCCCTCAAGGCCCTTCACCATCTTTGCAACCCTCATTTGGACACTCTCTAATAGCTTAATATCTTTTACATTGGAATGTCCAAAATTGCACACAGTGTTCAAGGTGAGGCCTCATCAGTGCAGAGCAAAGGGAATAATTGGGCAGCAGAATCCCCCTTTTCAATTTTTTAAATGTGATGACTCTGTGCGGATTTTATATATTGCAGAAGTTGTGCCTTCACATAGATCTTCACTTAGTCCAGTTCTCTCTGGAAAAAAAGAGATTATTGATCAGACTCTTAGAAATAAAGTAAAAATAAATAAATAAATAAATAAAGCAGGTATCACCAAGAAATCTTAGTGTGATTCTATACTAATTATGTTTCTTGTTTTCTTCCTGTTTATTGTTTGAAGAGAAAACTGGGTATTTATGATATTTGGTTAAATGGAAGATAGTGCTTTTTGCCATATGGCTGAATTTCGATAAATTCATAAGTAAAATCAAATTTGTGTTCCAAAATATTCTAACATTTTTTGGCAATTTTTTTTCCAATGTTGCATGTATTTCAAGGAGAAAAGTTTCCACTTGAGTGTATACTAGTATTTACTGTTGTTTTTATACATAAATACAATTTGGCATGTCCTAATTATTCAAAGAACTGTGGAATTGTTTAGATTGGAAAAGACCTTTAGAATCCTTTAGTCCAACTGTTAACCCAGCACTGCCAAGCCTACCCCTAAATCATGTCTCTAAGCACTACATCTACGTGCCTTTAAATGCCTCCAGGAATGCTAATTCAGCCATATCTATGGGCAGCCTGGTCAAATGCTTGACCACCCTTTCAGTGAAGAAAGCTTTCCTAATATTCAATCTAAATCTCACCTGGCATAACTTGAGGCCTTTTCTTCTTGTACTATTGCTTGTTACTTCAGAGATCAATCCCCACGTGGCCACAACTTCCTTTCAAGCAGTTCTAGAGAGTGATAAGGTCTCCTCTGAGCCTCCTTTTATCCAGACTAAACAACTCAAGCTCCCTCAGCCATTCCTCATGAGATGTTGACACATTTAATGATGAATAATAACCTTTGTGCATGACAAAATTTTTTAAAATATACTGCAGGCTTCTTTTATTGAAAAGCTATATGTAATGGAGAAATCTAAAATGCTGTATGAAACTTCACATTTGATCAAATTGTCATCTCAAAAAATCTGACTGTTGAGATAAAATATTTCCAATAATAAATGTCATATTTTAAAAGATCATAGATGAATTACCTCTTGTTAAAAAATTTGAGTCTATTTTCTTTCACTTAACATTTAATGGACTCTACTGATTTAAAGGATAAACAAGGTATATTTTTTTAAAACATTTTTGAGTGTTTTTTATTAATTGTAATTGTACCAGGTAGCCTAAAACTCATGTATTTCCCAGCTTGTTTTAATAGTCTCTGGGTGCTCATGTTCACAGACTTTAATCAGTGTTTAAATCACAAAACAATATACTGATCTGGTCTTTAGAGATGTGGGGCATCCTCTTCTTGATTATCAATTGTAAATTGTTTAAGGGGTTAATGTATCTGCAAGAAGCTGTTCCCATATTTGTGCTCTCAAAGGCCTTCTCTTTACACTTTTCATCATGTCTTAGAGCTATAGTAACACCTCTATTATAGTAAAGGAAGAAGACATATTAAGATTTGTGTAGTAATTCCACTGATGCACATAGGAGGGAACTGCTGGACAGTTCCTAAGTTCTTACCTTAGGAAGGGGGCCATGGTGAGGAAGATTCCTTTCCAGGACATGGAAAGGCACTTAGTTTCTTTCAATTGTCTTGCTGAGAAAAGGGAAAATAGAGCCTAAAGCATCACTAGCCGTTTACTGTGTAAAAGTAAAAATCACAATGTGGGTCATCATGCCTTTTGAGATTTTCATGCCTTTCAGAAAAAGGAAGCACCTGTTATAATGATCATCCCTTTCCTTTCAAGATGGCAGGTATGAAGACAGATTTCACAGCATGGTTTTCTTATTCATTCCCGTCAGTGGTAACTTTCCTCATTACAACAGAAGGAAATATTTTTAACCTAGTGAAGAGCTTAGTAATTTAAATAAGTTATCACTGGAACATAATTTACTTAGTGATATTTCTGAAATATGTATAAGCAAAGACCTGTGCACCATGGTAATGTATTCAGGTTTGAAGTGAGGCATAAACAGAGGCTTCACTGCAAGAATGAGATGTAGGTTGCTCTAGTTGCTATGAAAGTTTAAAATGGAGACCAGCTCATTAGAGAAACTCGCCTTTCTGCCTCAGGAGGAAAACATCTTGGGAGGAGTTCGTTCATCACTAAGCAGTTCTCATTTTAAATTTGATATTGAAATGGGTGGAAGACAATGACAGAGCATGTAAAATGTGAAGTTTGAAGCTGTGGAAATAAGAAATTTATAATATTTCTGGACTCCAAGACTGATTCTTTCCTTATGGCTGTTTTGCAAAGCACAAGACCTGTCTTTTCATGGAGTTCAGAGAATGTGATGGAGAGTTTTGTTCATGCAGATTTTACCCTCTCTGCAGATGTTATTCTTCTAAACAGCATTCTCCATAGTTATTTATTAGCATAAGCACTTGGCAACAAAGTAGAAGTGAAGAAGATAAAAAAATCTAATTTATTTATTCAATCAAAATCCAGAAGTTTATAGAAGGAAAATCTAGGGATTTTAAGTAAATGTGAAAAACATTTCATCTGTTTAACAGCTTTCTTAACTTTACACGTACATCTTGCAGAAACTTGCATCTGCAGAGCATGAGCAGAATCTCAGCAGGTAGGAAAATGAAAGGGAGATAGGACAAGATCCAAGTAGTGCCTCCAGTTGTCCTAAGAGAATAAATTAGACTATGTTTACATTAGCATTAGTAGTACAGTGCACCAGGAGCAGCTTTTTACAGCAAAACAATTGGTGCTAAGGGCATGAGGTTTGCACTGTGTATATTTCAGAGTTTTGACTGTGGACTGTTTCTGCTTCTTTAGGCTGAATGCCTGTTACTGGCTGGAGAACAACTTCCAGCTTACTTTTATGCAAAAAGAGATGAACTTACCCGCTTTGAGACTGTTCTGTGATGCAAATCAAAGCACAGTAAGAGCAGATGACTGGAGATTGTTTCTGAAGTGCACCCTTGATCAAAGCCTTGATGTGAATGTATTTTTAATCTCCTGGTACAACCATCATAACACACAGAAAATCTGACATTTGCAGATACTTTTTACATGCAGGATTTGATCGGGTCAATGGACAAACAAATGAAGACTCAGAAATGGCCTTTTAAGATTTTGTATTATCTTCATGAAATTCAAATACAAATCCCACACAAAAAAGTAGTTTCAGAACCTGCTTTACTCAGGACATTGCCTATAATGAATACATTCTTTCTTCCCCCTAGCTTGTTGGTTCATTTAGTTGTTTTTTTTCCAAGGCAAAGAAGGCACTTAGGTAGAGTATGCACACTGGCAGACTATATATGTCATGTTTTAATTGAGTCTTTCACACAATTAACATAGTTCTTAGTATTGTTCTGTGTTATCAGACTGTTAACAGCCTTCTGAACAATCATTCCTTTTCATTGTAGCTTTCCCAATATATTGTGTCTACAGTGCTTCTCTCTGTAATTAGGTAATTTTAAAGACACTTACAGGTAGATTATATTTGCGTTATTGTATCTTTCAGAAAAAGGTATTGCATGCATGATATTACATATGTGCAAATCTATGTGTAGAAAACTAAATGCTTAAAAATTATTTTTTTCTACATTAGCCAGTTATTAACTGTCGAATTAGTAGCTTTTATACTCTGACATTATCTAAAGGGAAAATTCATGTTCATTTTTTCATCAAACAACTATGACCAGGGCAAGCTACACAGTAATTCCTGAATATCTGTCCTAAAGCAGATATCTCACTGCCAGTCTGCTGAATAACTCTTTTAGCTATATAACAGTGAGAGATCAATTACCTGAAGCACCTTTAGACACAAATGGTTAAAGATCTACACTTGAGTGTTCTAGAGCACATTTCAATTACTGCACCATAGACTTCATACACCTTAAGTAATCCTTCCTGGCCTCCAGCTTCTGTGTCTGTAAATTGTGGACCTCTCACAGTTTCTTTATCTCCAGGCAATGTGAGGATTTTACCTTACACTTTCAAATTACACTAGCAAACTATTTAGATTTATACTGAATTCCAACCCTGGTACTGGTTTCTGCAACAAATTTCTATTTACTTTAAACATTTTGTTTTTTATTTCCTTCTAAAAATGAGATTTAAAAAATAATTTTACTGATCTTTTGGACATGTCTGGTTTCTGTGTGATTATTTGAGTTTGAATAATATCCATACATCTACAACTACAAGAAGAGTCAGAAGGACAATCCAGGGAACTATGGACCTGTCAGCCTGACCTTGGTACCAGGAAAGTTCATGGAGCAGATCGTCCTGAGTGCCATCTCATGGCACATACAGAACAACCAGGGGGTTTACGAAAGGCAGACCCTGCTTAACCAACTTACTCTCCTTTTATGACAAAGTGACCTGCTTAGTAGATGAGGGAAAGACTGTGGATGTTGTTTATGCAGACTTCAGTAAAGCCTTTGACACCATCTTCCACAGCATTCTCCTGGAGAAACCCACTGCTCATGGCTTGGATGGGTGTGCTCTTCACTGGGAGAAAAACTTGCTGGATGGCTAGGCCCAGAGTATGGTGGTTAATGGAATTAAAACCTGTTGGTGGCCAGTCATTAGTGTTTCTCAGGACTCAGTATTGGGGATGGTCTTGTTTAATATCATTATCAACAATCTGGATGAAGGGCTTGAGTGCCCTCTCAGTCAGTTTTCAGATAGCACCACGTTGGGTGGGTGTGTTGATCTGCTGTGGGGTAGGAAAGCTCTACAGAGGGATCTGGACAGGCTGAATAGATGAGCTAAGGGCAACTGCTTGAGGTACAAGGTGAAGTGTCAGGTTCTGCCCTTGGGTCATAAAACCCCACGTAGCATTATAGGCTGGGAGCAGAGTGTCTGGAAAGCTGCCTGGCAGCAAAGGAGCTGTGGGTGCTGGTTGACAGCCAGCTGAACATGAGCCAGTGTGTGTGTCCAGGTGGCCGAGAAGGCCAGTGGCATTGTGGCCTGAATCAGCAATAGTGTGGCCAGCAGGACCAGGGCAGTGATTTTCCCCCTGTAGTCA
>VZTR01031123.1:188316-201129 GCA_013400775.1 Chaetops frenatus
TTGGCTGTGATATATGTTTCTGTGATGTATTTTCCTTAGGAAAAGAATGTTGAAGTTAAATAAAACCCCTCATATATTACTATAGGAATGACAAAATTGGTCTTATTGCAGCTGCCAGATTGTCTCCAGATTGAAATACATTTTCATACAAAGTAATATGCAAAACACCTAAAGAATTAATATGCCAGTAAAGCTTTTATTGAAATCATTATAATATAGCTAACTCTCTAATCCTATTTATAACTTATTTATGGAGGCATAGAATACCCAGATGTAATTCAAGTATTTTTTTATTTAGCTAATAAAAATGTCTACCAAATAGACACTGATAGAGATAAAGAGAAAATAAAATAGGTTGGAAATGACATTATAGATCCATATTTAGAATTAATAACATTAGGGTAGTTTCAAATTTATTTCTTTTTTAGTATTTTTGTCTAGGTTTGTAATTCATAAAGAACCTTGGGGTTTTTTTTTGTTTGTTTGTTTTTTTGTTTGTTTTTTTGTTTGTTTGTTTGGTTGGTTTTTTGTTGTTGTTGTTGTTTTTGGGCTTTTGTTTGTTTGATTGTTTTGTTTGTTTTTTGTTTTATTTTATTTTATTTTATTTTCTCTTAAAAAGTGATTAAAGGGCAGGAATATAAACAGAATAAATCTTTATTATGTCAACCCTGCATTATGAAATGTTTCTTGAATAAATCATTACATGTAAAAATTTCCTGTGATAGATAAGGCAAATGTTGGACTTTGAATTGGCATCAGACATATTCTATTTCATTTCACGCAGTCTTGCTGACAATTTATGTCTCTTAAGAACAGGGAAATGAGAGCTGCACAATAAGGCCATGTTATTGAGAGGTATTAAGTTCTTCCTTTAGCCACAAACTAACTCTTGGTTAAAGCAAATGATACTGGAAACAAAAAAAGAAAGAGTTGTGGAACCAAACAAAAAATAACTTGACATTAACAATTTTTTATATTTCTACTTTTTTTTTTTTTGCTAGTGTCTTTTTTAGTGAATATAAGTGTGTAAACAATTATTTGTTCCTACCAGTAAGATATACATTTTTATTATTTCTTTATTCTTTGATTATTTGGATTTTAAAGAGATACAAAGGCTACACATTTATCAGAATTTAACTGTGCTTGGTAAAAATCAGGCACCTGTTCTGTTCTATTCTTTCAGAGGTAACCTATTTTTAGTTTTGTTGTAAGACTGACCAGCTTTGAAAATAATTGCTTTTGTCTGCCTCCAGTTTTATTTTGTATTTTAAGAAGGGATAGAGATTTATTTGTGCATAAACTCCTATCTTTACCAAAGATTTCATATTAGTGTCTTAGCATTTCACCTTTCTTATTTGGCATATTGGACATTGCCATTAAGGAAGCTGGTAGTTTTGCAGAGCAGAACAACTGAAATGTAAAAAAGCCCAGCCAACCAAAAAACCCTCAGAACTGCTTTGTGCTCAGTTTCCTGGTCATCTGTGGCTGTGGCACAAAAATTAAAAATCTTATATGCCAAATTTCAGTTTACATGATACTTGTACATTTCCTGAAATCTATCACTTTTGAACACATATCTAGTAGTGAAAATATTCAAGGACTGAAGATGACAAAGTCCTTCCAAAATAAATTTTACGGATGTATCATTTTAGTCTTATGTGAGTCATACTTTTTCTTCACTTATATTTCTAAAAAATAAATAATATCAACTATAAATATTTTTTAAAGGAAATAGTTTCTAGTTGGTTGATATCTTCCTTGAAGATTCAGGTTAAATTGACACAGCTTTGCAGTTGAGGTCTCATAAATGTTGATTAAAGAGAAAAAATGTCTCCCCATCTGTTGCAGACAGATGTATGCTCTTTTAAGATGTCTGACTTTTTCAGAGAGGTGACTGATGATTTGTGTTCAGCTAGTGCTTTATTATGACATCCAGATCCTCTTGGAGAGAGCTGTTACCTGACTAGCTGTCACTCATTCTGTAACTGAGCAGCACAGTACACCTTCCAAAATGTAATGTCCTATTTAATGACGCCTTTCTCTTTCTTTTCTTTTTCCTTTTTTTTTCTTATAAGGCAATCTCTCCAATTTTTCAAGATCACTTTGCTTTCTAAGCTGCTCTACAGTGTACTGACATTCCTTCCCAGTGTAGAAACTTAAATATTAACATACAGTTAAAAAAATGTTGAAATCTCTATGTATCTTTAAAATATGAAGTTAAAAACACTATCTCCAAATAGAATTTAAAAACTCCACTAACAGTCATTAATTTTTTTTTCTGAAGAATCAGCAGTTAAGTAATCAGTTATTAGATACCTAACTCATCAAGGAGTTGGACCACTTCAGATGTGATATTGTCCTGGTTTGAAGGACAGGTGTCTGCTAAGGAAGGCAGGGGACCTCCCTTGGAATGGAAAAAATGTAAACCCTTTCCCTCCGAATTATCGTAATTCTGAAATTAAGGGGCTCACAGGCAAAGATATGGGAAATGGAATAACAGTTCTTTACTAGTATTTATAATAAAACAAACAAACAACNCGGCAGCCCGGCCTCCAGCAGAGCAGGGAGAGGCAAACTCAGGGATCCCGGGTACCCACACAGATGGTGACAGGTCCTGGTTCCAGACAGAGACTTTTTCTGCAGCAGAAGAAACAGCTCTTCTCCGAGGTCCAGCAGCAGCAGCTCCTCCAAACGTTCTCCCTGGCAGCCCAGAGCGAGAGTCCCGTCCCCTCGCCAAACCTTTTGCCTGCCCCAAACTCCAAGGTAGCCCCACCCTGCTGAGAGAAAAAGAATCTCCCAGCTTCACAAATACCTCCTCCCCTCAGCTCAATCACTTCTTTTGTTCCCCTTAAGTACCCAGCCATTATGGTCCCTTAGCAACTGATGGGCAAAAAATTCCACAGGTGAAGAGAAACAAAAGGGAGGAACACCCAAACCCCAACAGATATCTATTGTGACTGAAACCATAAGGGTACACCGTCTCCAGCTAGACTTAAAACACAAAGAGAAAGTAATAATGTTTTAATAACTTAAACCTTTTAGCTAGCATCTTCTTAACCAAACTGCATTTCACATCTAGCTGTGTTCACTAATACAGCTTACAGTACTGGCATTGCCAGTTTACACATGGTAATGCCAATAATTTTGTTTCATGAACAATGTAGAGGTGGGAGATGCAGGGAAGAGAAAAATAAAGTGAAGACTTGAGAAAAAAAAAATTAGCCAAAAGAAGTTTTCTACAAAAGTTAGAATATTTTGTAATAGTTGTTTGGCACATGATACAAGTATATTTTAAATGCTTAAAGTCTTCACAAATTAGAAAAAAGTAAAGTAATTATTTAGAATACTCATTATTAAAAGGAATAAAGGGAAAGCAGTAATAAACCTTTCAATAAGTGCCAAGGGAACATATACAAATAAAATACAGAGAGATTAAGTAAAACTTACCTTTGGACTTTGGTTTTAATATAGTAAATTTTTTGTTGGTTTACATTTACAACATCCAGAAAAACAGGAGAAGTGTATTAGGATAAATCAGTTATTGTGATAGATGACATTAGCTAATATTTGATCAGAAATTTTATTATTTGCTTTTCACAAAGGCCAAATTTGCCAAATGGTAAAGATTCATAATACAGGCAGGTGTGGCAGTTTCTATTATAAAGCAATAAGTCACAACTTAAACAAAAATATAAATTTATAATTTTCCTCCATTTATTTCTTTCAACTTTTCTTGCATTTTGATATCCAAATAATAAGTTATAGAGACAGATTGAGGACCATAACTATGGAATGAGTTTATACATCTGTGTGTATGTATGCAAAGAAAAATATAAGTAGCACATACTGATAGTGGGGAATTAAAATTTTAATATAGTAAGTTTATTAATGGAAAAAAGCAGATACTGAAGGTTAGTTTCTGTTTCCAAATGGTTTCAGGTATGCCATAGCTAGCCACAATGATTCTGATTAAAAGTTCTTTTATTCTAAAAAAGTAATAGATCATGTTGTGATAGTTATGCTTATGCAATTCTACTGCTTCATGTACATTTCAGCTATATAATTATAAAGAACAAGAACATATTGACATCTTATTTGGATTAAGCTTTTTAAAAGGTGCGCCTAGCTGTGTCTTAGTTAAGACATAGGAAAGAGGAAAAACAGTTTTGTGATTAAATGACAGATTTTGGAGACAAAGGCCAGTTTACAGCTTCTCACATCAGATTAAAGAATGAACTTTGTGCTTGAAATATGTAGACAACAGAGGGGTTTACTATAAAGATGGTACCACGATGTTACAAGATTGTAAGCCTTTCTGCTATAGAAACGCAAGCAGTAATCACCATTAATTACAGTACCATGGAAATGAAAGTAAAGGTTAAGCAATATACATTAGAAAAATATAGTATTATTTAATTTGCTAAGACTATATCTACTGTTATTTTTAGGACTCCTGATTGCAAAATGGTAACTCAGCAAAAAGAAATCAAAATCATGTTCACAGACAAAGAGGAAGCACACAGTATGTTTAAGTAAAACCAAGAATTTATTGTTAGTATAATAAAGATCTTAAAAGTTAAATTCAAGAAAAATTATTAGTGTACATCTACTTATTGCAGAAAAAGGATAGTGCATACAGAAGTCTGAAGATTTACTATATATGGTATCAGATATATGTATTAGATACTGGGGTTTTTTTCTCTGTTACCCCTAGAGCCAATTTTGTCCAGTTCCACTACATTTCTTGACCTGTGAGTGGTTTATAGCTGTGGGGTCTAGCTCTTGTAAAAGTGATAAATTTCTCATTCTATTGGAATAACAACTTGCTATAACTATCTGTATACAATTATGGCTGTACTTTGCAAAGATAAACAAAATTAAACTAGCCATAGAGACCTGGTCAATAAGAGAAACCACTGTCATGGAAATGAAGTAAAACAAAGTTTACTTTTCTTCTTACTTCCACAAGAAAAGTTCAGATAGGGAAACAAACACCAGTCCTGAGGTCTTGGAAGTTCAGTGGAACTGTTGTGGCTTGCTGCTTGGAATGGCAATACTGCATTACAAGTGCTATCTGGTTACAAGGCAGTGGGGAATCAGGGTGGAGCAGAGAAGTCTTTAGAAATGGAGAGTTGCTCTCGGAGACTGACTGGACATTCTAGTGGTGGTTGGGTGTATTGAGACTTACTGAGGTGCATTTAAACTTACTATGCATATAAGGAAACATTCACAGTATTAAAAAATCACTGGTTTAATGATATTTGCTTGTCTCACAGCATATACTGAGTGGGTGTAAGGTTTTGCATGTTACAGCTAAAGGATGACAGCAAGTATTTATTTCTCAGAAACTGGTCTATGTAAAATACTTTGGAATGATCACTTCACTGTAAAAAATGAAAAACCCTCCAAGTCTAGTACAGCAGTTAAACACATTTGTCTGTCTTATGCACTATTTGAACACGTGTTGGTGTACATAGACTATGTGGGATTTTTTATTTGTACACATAGTAAAAACTATTGTGTTTGGTGATACTAATGAGTTATATTCTGAAGTCCAATATTTCTATCTGCTAAGTGCATCTGAAAATCTGTTGTAATTAATATTACACTCTCAGTGTCCATGTCTCAAATGAGCATTGAGACAATTTGCCCAGGGGAACCAAGATCTCAGTGGGAATGAGCAGGTGTGC
Organism: Chaetops frenatus; assembly: GCA_013400775.1. NCBI lineage: Eukaryota > Metazoa > Chordata > Aves > Passeriformes > Picathartidae > Chaetops > Chaetops frenatus. The sequence goes on from VZTR01031123.1 coordinate 194,007, forward strand.
TTTTTAAGGCTTTAACATTCATACACGAAATCCAATTACATGTCCACAATGGGTTTGATTCATTCCTGCTTTACGTATTTTCATCTACGGTTGCATGTTTTAATAGGCTTGTAGTCATCTGTGCCTTAAGTGACTGTCATGCATTTAACCATGTTTCTATTTCAGCTCATCTGAGTGTCAGTCCCTTCCAAAATGTAGATGATCTGTATTTTGCATCAACAGGCGATGCATCCTGAGCATTGCAGGAAACTCATTCCTCTTGCTGCACCCATGTCGAATATCAGCCATAAAAAAACTGTGAGATATTTAAATAATTAGAAGAAGGTGGGAAACCTAATGCTGTAATCAAATTTCCTATTATCATCTCATTAAATTCTGAACAAAAAAATTGCAGATCCAATAGAATCAACCTCACTCAGGTAGATTTTTCTTACTAGTTTTGTTACAGGCCAACATAATTGTTTAAATTTTCTAAATTTTTTTAGTAGCTGGGGAGGACCAGAGAAAACCTTAGTCATTGAAATTTTGCATAATGTCACACACCATGGCACAAAACTTGGATGCTGGTGATTGCATGACTTGGAGTTTCTCAGATGTCTGGAACTGATTTCTTTATTTGTATTTCTAAGGATGTTGAGCTACATCCAAGTTCATAGTTTTGCTCTTAATTTGGTTTTGTAAATTTCTGTAATTTCATGTAACTGAAGTACTAATAAACTCTTTGTACTATGAACATAAAACATTTTGTGACAGGGAAATAAATAGGTGAAAGATTATTTATAATTGAGAGCGTGTGAACCAAATATCAGAAGATTTAAATGTCTTTTGGCTTGCTATTTATCACTATGTTTCATAGAACATATCACCTATTTTTGCAAAAAGAAGTTTTCTATTGTGGAGGCAACCCTTTGCCTCACATATTGAAGCAATTTTGTTTAATTTGTACCTCAAATACATATTTAATGAGATAGAAAATATAGTTATATAAAATCCAAATTAATTTTACAGTTCTAATTTTCAAAGTCATAATCATTAAGATTGTTTCAGTATGAAAGAACTTGTGCAAGCTGATATTAAAAAAGTATCTTCTTCCTGACATTATTACAGAGCCTCTCCCCTTTCATCTTTTTCTTTAAAGGAGCATAGGCAATTGTGTCTGGAGTCTTAAGTACAGTTCTTTTATTAATTTCCATTCATGGCAGAATTGGACAGTTCACATTATAGATGTTATTATTCCTTTAGTCATTTAAGAGTGTCCTTCCCTCAGGAGGAGAAGTGCAGAGGGAGATGTGAGCTCTTCTCCCTGGGATTCAGTGATAGGGCTTGTGGGAATGGTTCAAAGCTGTTTAATGTTCAAAGCAGGGGAGGTTTAGACCAACATCAGGAAGCACTTTTTTACCAAGAGAGTGGTCAAACAGTGGAACAGGATTCCTAGAGTGGTCCTAGAGTGTGCCCCAAGCCTGTCAGTGTTTAAGAGGGTTTGAAAAATGCCCTTAATAATATAAGGTAACTTTAGGTCAGCTCTGAAGTGATCAGGAATTCTATTCTANCCTTTATTATTTTACCTTTATCTGTCCCACACTATCCTATTCTACCCTATCCTACCCCTATCCTGTCCTACTCCTTGCCTAGCCTAGCCTAGCCTATCCTTGATAACAAAGTTCATACTACATGTATTGCTATAAGTTCTTGTCTTAAATCAAAAAAGGTCACCAATATGTTATTAAGCATAGAAGATGTCAAGGAACATTTATTCCACTTTAAATTTTGTTTTGTCGTGCTAAAATTATGTTTTTCATTTTCATTTCAGGTTTTAAAGGCTTAATACCATTTCTTGGTCAAATATTAAAAAGCGGTTTGAGCCCTCAGGGATATTTTGTGATTTGTTTTTTTTCTAAAGTGCTAGGACACAGTTTTATCATTTTTTCTCAAGCTCCTTGATACTATGCTTTTAATTGTTGCTCAAGATAGAAAAGCTTTTTGAGGACTAAACCTGAACATGATTTATCAAAATGCTTCCCTAGCCCCTAAAACTGCATTGCAAAGTCTCATTCTTCATCTCTTTGAGATAAAATTATACAATGCCAGTGTCAGAATTTATCCTGAATATAAAAAAAATGTATGCAGTGCTTACACATTGTTATAGAAACAAAAGAAGAAGTTGTAGGAGCATCAGAACACTGGGTTTTTAATTAATTATCTAAAAAAGAAAAAATGAAATATGTAATTCCACCTAAGGCTTTTTGGTTTGCAGTTGTTATTGACATGCAAGTCAAATTTTTTAGCTGTTCTTGTATCTTAAAAGATACCTTATTTGGGCACTGGCCCAAGTCATCTGAAGTATGGTTTACATTGTATTTAATTTTCTAGACAATATATTTTCATGTTTCTACGTCAGTAAGAATTTCAACAAGAAAGTAACTGAGCACACACTATTGGAAGCAAACTAATATTTCAAACTGGTCCAAAAGGCTTTGAAATACATCTTTAAGGAAATTCTTCCTTTTTTCCCTGTACTATTTTATTGATAGCACATTTTGCTATTATTTTATTTTTTTTCTGGAGTAAATTATTTATACATTTTACACTGATTTAAAAGTAAGTAATATAATACTGCAGAAACAAAATTGCATGTATTTTTCACTGCTATTCTCTTTACATTTTAATGGTGGTTTTACATAATCTCTTCATTGAATATTCATTACAGATGATGTCTTAGCAAACTGACAGAAACTGTTCTGTTTACCCATTTATAATTTGAATTAGAGACAAATAATGACTTCTGCCCAAATGTGTTCTTACAGGGCACTATGACCTCCATATTCAAGCAGATTGCCATATGCTTTTGATACTAATGACCAGAGATCATCTTCATTGATTTGGTATGTTTTTTATCAGGTCAAAAAAAATAGAGGTCAGGAGCAGCTCTACTCAAGTGCTTACAAATGAAAAGACATAAGATCAAGGTAGACTATAAAATAATCAGGCCTATAATCATTAAAGTCAATCATATTTACCACTTTCTCTTAATACATATAAACCTCATGGCACAGGATGAAGCTATATTCATTATCACTGAGATGCAAGGGACATTTTCAACATAAGTATGGGATTTGAGAAAGTACATTCAGGTATGGGAGATTAGATTTTAAAGCCAAGGCAAGTAGGCTTTTATTACCAAAAAGATTAAATGTGTAATTAGGTTTTGTGTTGTGCTTTTTCTATTTGCAAATTTAAACCATGAGAAATGTTGTTGAACAAGGTTTAAAATGTACCTGCTGTCACCACTATCATTATTTTTATGGCTTTTGGAAGACAGAATTTTGTTTTCTCACCATGATCACTAAGAGAAGATTAATATTTACTACAGTTGAATGCAAATATCTTCATAAGTAATTTTATTAGAAGTAATTTTAATGTTTCAGTTCTTCTATATAGCTGTGGTGGGTTGATCTTGTCTGGCTGCCAGGTGCCCACCAAGCTGCTTTCTTGCTCCTCCTCCTCATCAGGATGGGGGAGAAAATAAGATGAAAAAGCTCATGGGTCAAGGTAAGGATAGGGAAACTTCTCACCAATTAGGCAAAATAGATTCAACTTGGGGAAAGTTAATTTATAGACAATTAAAATAGATTAGGTTGGTGAGAAACAACAAAAAAACCCATTTTCTCAAGTCAATGTCTTCTGCATCCTTCCTGACTGAACGGTGGAATGGTGTGGGGAATATGGGCTGCAGTCAATTCATTATCAACTCCTCTCTGCCACTCCTTCTTCACATTTGCTCTCCACTCTATTGCACTGTCCCTTTTCTGGGATAGCAGTCAGCTATTAACTGAATGTGGGTCCTTCTGACAGGCTGCAGTTTATGGCTCCTTTTCTTTTTATTTTTTTCATGTAAAAATGCAATTTTAAATTCCAAAACTTGTTGTCACATAAGATTGTTATTACTTCTTAGACTGCAGGTTGAATTGAATTTTAATTTATGAAAACAGTAGTAATAATAATACAGGAAATTATTCAGAAAATAATTTGGTTTTTATTTCAAAAGTACACTTGAGCCAACAAGGCATGTAGTTGTATAGTTTAAAAATACAGTAGGAAGAAGAGCTTAGAAGAAAACGCAACTTTCAAAGTCAGTTTAAGTTAATCTGTTAATATGAATGCCAAAATTTCATATTTATAACAGCTAGTTATTCATAATGTAAACACAGGGAAAAGTTATTTGCATCTTTTTATTCAGAATGAAGTTAACTTCAATGTGTTTAATTTTTTTAGTGTATAACATTATCTAAAAACTGTCCAGATATGTAAAACCTTGGTGTCCTGACAATTCAATGTTCATGTAATACTACTGCAATTTTATCACAGGGATATACATTCATTCCTAGTTCCCTCATTTTCATAATGTATATAAACATTTTGTACATGTAAATGTATATATGAGCAGCTTATATGTTGTAACATTATAATTAAGAGTTTTTCTTTATGAAGCATGTGTTTTCTTATTACATCAAACACTTCAGTATGCCAAAGGTACAATTTGTTTGTCCATCGTCAAGTATCTGTTACTGTATGGGCTGCTCAGGTATTCAAGGAGTTGCAAGCAAGTCTAATGTGTATGACTCAGGAAAATCCATATCCTTCTAGAGAGGCAGTTAGAAGTTGGACAAGATGCAAAGACATCTCATATGGCAGAAAATGTCTGAGTGTGGACATCTGAATTTGGCCCAAACAAAGAAACACTGTATGCTGAAACACTGCTCAGTTTTCCTCTTAAAATTAATTTCCATAGATACAACCTTCCATTAGCACAGTAACACACCTGCTTTATCAGAGTTTCTAATTTGGCTCAGCATGGCTCAGACCTTTCCAGTCTCTATTTTAAATAGCATTAAACAGTAGCTGAACTCTAAGATTGTATACATTTCCAGTGAATTAATTTAGCTGTTACATTGTATTTTTCTGAGGCATTTTCTTCTACAAATATTTTGGCATTTCCTTGTACCTCTGGAAGCTTTCCAGTATTCACTTCAATTGCCTTTTTGCACCATACAGTGTGATGGCAAGATCTGTCACCCTTCTAAATGAAATAGTTTTTGCTCCTGGAACTATTATGCCATAATAACAAGAAACCAACAAGCTCAAGTGCTCTACTTCTGAAAGAAAACAAGTGTTTATGGACCTTTCTGCTGCTGTTAACAGATGGTTAGTACTGCAGGAAATTATCTTTAAAATAAGTCTTGTAGTGTTAGAATGCATGAAATAAAGGATTTACCCAACCGGTTCAACTGAAAATAACATTGGACTTAGAACTACTTAGTTTGTATGGATTTCCCAGAGTTAATTTTTTGTTTAAGATCACAAATGCAAATCTGCTTTGCTATTTTGTTACTTTTAGGTTCTGGATATTCCACTGACCCACATGACATTACAAAGGTATTCAAATTCCCACAGTGAATATTGTACAATGATGTTTGAGTTGGAACACATAGAATTCACTAGGTTTTTTTTTTAATATTTTCTGAAATTTGAATATTTGCCATATTTGGTTCATGTTTCACATGAAGTTTAAGTAAGAAGAATTAAAATGTCAAAAAACACTTGAGGAATTATGCTGTTAAATAAGTACTTCAAGGGCTTGAAATTAATTGCTTTAAGGACTGCACAATAATAGTGGAGCTAAGATTTAACACTTAGGACTCCCACATAGGGCTCTGTCTAGAGATTAGCTTGTGTATAAATTGAGGTGCACCTTTGATACTTAAACACTTCTTCATGTAGACCTTTATTGCATGTAGTCTATCAAGCGTCAGATGCAGTTTGAATTAATTAAAAAAATTAACTTACTCTTTAAAGACTTTAGGAAGAACGTCAACGGTCCAATGGGGTAAGCTAAGTGTGTTTCTCCTGGTTAAATTTCAGAGGCAAAAAAACATTTGGTGTGCTCATTTAATAAGTGATATTCTCAGCTTAATTTAAGTCTTTCTTGTCTGGTAGTACCTATGTTCTTAGTTTATGTGTAATTTGTTTTAACAAATGCTAGCTGGAACTTTTAATTTTCAAATTTAAAGAACAGTACTTTCAGATCTGGTTTTGAACAACAAATCTAAAAGTATTTCTTTAAAATATTTTGAAAAATATTTCCAAAGGTACAATTACCACAATCAGAATTATTTTTTATGAATGGCAACTAAATAGATACATGCTTTTTTTGACTTTTTTTCCATTGTTCAGTTTTAAAAAAATGGCATAGTGTTTCTTTAAAGCTTCTATTTCCATATTTGTTTCCTACTGACAGTTGGAGCAGCAGCAGGAGCAAAAATGAAAGCCGTATATTTGGCATTTTCCTTTGGCAGAAAATGAGAAATAGATCATCCTACTATATCAGAGAGTTGTCTAAAATTGTCCAGAAGTGATAAATTCCAAACTTTTAGTGTGAACATATGAATAATTATCTCCTCTTGTGATTCTGCTTTTTATTATTTTAATTTTATATCTCAAACCTAAATCAAATTGACTGATAATTCATTAAAAATATGGCTCACATAAATGTGAAACATTCACTGGGTATTTGACTTAAATTTTAATGCTGTACTCTGTTCTGTGTACTTAGAAATGGCAACATATTTGTATACATATCAAACAAACTGAAAAGAGAAAATGGAACCAGTTTCAATGGTTAAGATAGTAAAGTGAAATTCGACATGATGTTTAGGCACTATAACTGAAGATTAAAATCTAACTTGGCAACAAGCTGCTTCTCTGACTGAGTAACAGATTGTGGCAGCTCTGTTAACTCTGAAATCATCATTATGGGATTTTTTTTTTATGTCTCCCTCTACAGAAGAAATAAAACTGTGCTTAAAAATGTGTTTATTCCCTTACTGTGGATATATTTAAATTCCTTAAGTACATGATTAGTTATAGATCTATTTTAGATAATCAACAGCTACCACTAATAATGGCACTTCTTAGTATCGAGAATTCTATTATTCTCATTTTTACAATTAATTCTCTATTTTTTATAGGTTTAGCTTCCAGCCACTCTATGTCCATTCTTTTTATCTATATATCAGAAAGTTCCTTCTTATTGGAGTAGTCTAAAATTAATGTCAAGTCACTTGGT
>VZTR01031123.1:211184-231393 GCA_013400775.1 Chaetops frenatus
CTATTCATAAAGACTTAGAATTTCAGGGTTCATCTTATCTGTGTTCAGAAATTATCGGTGTAGGTCTCGTACATTAATCAGATTACTGAGTATAAAGAGAGCCATTTAAACAGTTGTTAGTTGGTAATGCAATAGGTTTACACATCTGAATATCCATTGGGAAATCTTTGCAAAAACAACACAAGTTTCTGGTTGTCTTTCAATGTATATGTAATCTTTGCATTTTCTTTCTTTATATATGTGGTTCTGCAGGCATATCCCAAACTACTTTTGTTTATGTTACTCACTGTCTGGTGACATATCTTCCTTTCCTAAGCTGGCTATATTATTAATTTAAATCAATGTCCCAATTTTATCAACATTCATTCATATCAATGTCAGTAAGAGAATATTCAATATTCTGACTATACCCAACATCTCTTTCAACCTGTAGAGTTCCAAATTAATTTGGTAAGCAGCTCAGTTTTCAGACTAAGCAGCTGCCTTATTTTCATTCTTACACAGATCAAACTGAACAACCCAATTTCTTGATTTCCTTACTTATCCAAGCTAAGCACTGTTTGTATGTTTTCATATGGTGAGCTATAATGGATTTATTCTTTTTTCTGCCTTTTCTGCACCTGTAGTATCATAATAATCACTTCAGCAACAGCTCCAGGTGGACGTTCAGTAGTAATTAGTAAGACCATTTTAATTTTTAATTTTATTTTCAATATATCAGAATAAGAAACCAGTTATTGTAAATATGGGATATATAATTTCATGTTCATAAGCTTGATCGAGGAGAGAGAGAATTCCTGTAACTTGTCTCATGGTTCTTCAGTTCTCACCTTGTTTCTGCTCAGCCTCTCCTTTTATTATGTCTTTGCATTTAAGTTGTAACAGTATTAGCATCGGGTTTACTATACAAATAATATGTTTTTGGAATAATCCATACACCATTTTCTTGAGAACTTCTGGTTCTGGAACATCTTATCATGCCTCTTTGTTTCACGTAATCAAGACTGAGGGTTGGAAGTAAGACAGAATTTTCTGGTTTGTATCTGATAAAAGTTTAGTTAATGAGATTCTACAGCCACTTTTTATGTGTGACTCTTCCCACTACTTTTTGTAAAACTGTATACTTATCACCAGATCTGAATGGTTGTTCAGGACTAGAACAGGATTATGCACTACTTTTTTGCTATTCAGAAGCAATCTTTTTCTTAATGTTTCTTTTTTGACACACAACATTTTGATACCAGAATTATAGATGTATAGGTGGCACTACTGACAAGCGCTGAAGTTTTGTGGTGGGATTCACCAGTTTACCTTGTATGTGTTGTATACTGAACTGTACTTATCTATACACAGCTCTCATACATTACTGTGTGAGAAATAGAAGTTTCCCTGAAATTTGAGACATTGTCAGTTATTTGAATGGAGTAGATGTGATTGTAGCAAGTTCTGGACACACAGGCTGTAAGTTGTGCAAAGCAATTTTCTTCACTTTTAGAAAACATGGCAGAAAAGCAATACTCATCTAAACAGGTGAAAATTAGTTCATACAGTCACCCTCATCTCTTACAACTGAATTAGTTAATGGAAACTTTAGGTAGGAACAGCTTTATTACAAATGTTTAATCATTGTTGAATGCAGTCATTCAAAACATTTTTTTCTATAACTTTACATTGTTCTATTTCTTATAGAATTGTTAATTTTATCAAAAAACAACTAATTAGAACAAGATGTGTATAGTTTAAAGCCTGTGTTTTGTGACAGTGATGGTGATAGTTGTAGTAGTAGTAGTAGTAGTTTATGCATCTACAAATGACTTTGCCATTTATCCTACATACAGGCTCACTGGATCTAGTGTTCCTGATCTTATTGTGAGCATGAGCAACCAGATGTGGCTTCATTTACAATCTGATGACAGCATTGGCTCACCAGGATTCAAAGCTGTTTATCAAGGTATGAGCAAAATCAACTGTTTTAAACTTATGTTGTAACTTACTTCATTGTATTCCAACAAATTAATTCCAAATAGGCATTTAGTCCTTTCACAGACTTAGAGCTTTGATACTGTGTCTATTGTCAATTTATGGTTAATGAAGACACGGATTTGCAAATACCTAAAAAATAACTAAAAATATTGCAAGTAAAAATGGAAGTTATTGTTCTAATACTTCTTGCTGGGAGGTCAATAGAAGATACAAAGTTTAAATATATTTGAAAAGTCTTAAATTTTACATTCTGCTAACCTGTATCATATTGGATACTATTTGAAAAATATTGGTAATATTCTGACTTTATTGGGGTAGTTATAAAACTTTTTTTAATGCCTCACTGAGAATCTTCACAGACCTAAGTCAAAGTTAGTATGTAACAAAAACAACAGAACAAACGTATTGTATGCTACTGTGAAAATTAAGATGTGTAGAACTGTGGAAATGGAACTAAACCCAGAAGGATCTAAGCTACCTTCATTTGTCTTGCTTCTGTCTCAAAGAAATGAGAACCTTTGCAATATAAACATATTTTTATTTTTGTTTACTGTGTGAAATTCAGTATCCTCTGAAGTTGATTAATTGTATTAAAAATACCTTATATCTCTTAGTATGCATGCATGTATTTAATTTTTTTCATTTCAATAGGTTGTGTACACCTGCAGCTAGGAAGAGCTCTTTCTTATTAACATCTGGTATCATTTTCTGTTAATTTTCATGTTAATTAGTTCACCTCAAGGATAAGGGAAAACACTTGATACTATTTTCAATAGTTCCTTATGGGCACATATGATGAAAATTATTTGATAATAATCTTGTCAAAATTGGTTTTGTACAAAAGATGTTGCAAAACATCAATAGACTGTTCACTGTTCAGTAACAGAAAGTAACTAAATTGGAAGAGTGGGAGCGCTCTTTAAACGTTGTCCATAAACTGAAGTACCCTGTCTAAGTGCTTCATTTCACTTCTAGTTACTGTACTGTTTCAATACGAAAACAGGCACAATAAAGAGTGAAAAGTTATGGAGATGTTAATCTCAAGTTTTGTGTTTGTTACACTAAGGACATAAGGCTTGCCTGAGAAGGTTTTTAGAAGTAGGGTCTGTGGCTGATGACGTATTGTGAATGTTGGAAAGAACAGGAAGGGGAAATATTCCCCAGTGGTCAGCCAGGAAACATGGTGTTACTTCTCCACACCAATATTTTTCTGCTCCTGGTCTCCCCATTGAGGCAGATTGTGATGGTAGCAGTGACTAGGGTTATACTGTCACCTTTACTTTTCCCTAGCACCGTATTTCATTGGGACTCACTCAAGCTCACTTTTGGTTATTCTCACTCAGGGTACTGATTGGAGCATGCTAATCAGATCAACCATTGTACATTCATAGTTTAAGTTTCTGTGTGCATGTATTGCTGGAAAAAATTAAAGTGTTTTAATTGTTATTATGATCTACTTCTTTTATGCAACATGTTTTGGTTTTCTTTAATGTGAACTGAAATCAACAAAATAAGGAAAAAAAGAGGAGAAAGAAGGGGTGATTCTCATGAGGGTGGCAATCACTTCCCATGAGAATCCTCCATAGCAATACTACTGAGATTTGCAGGTCCATGGCCATGAGCATGACCATATGAGAAGAAGGAAAATTACAGAGACTCTTGAAAAATTGTCCCAATTTCTTAAGTGTGATGTTACAGAGCTGTGAATGAAAAAGCAGATGCAGGCCTGTAACCCTTCTATGGCTAAGACATTAAGGAATCTTAAGATGTTGTGCCATGAGTTAAGCCTGTATAGATACACAGCTCAATGTTTCATTGCATGAGTAAAATCACATACTCTTTATCTGAATTAATCTTATCCCCTTCTTGTTCCTTCTGTCATGGTTTTGTTTTTTATACTTGTGTCATTTCTGTGTTTATTTAGAAAATATATTGTCTTTTAAAAATACATTTGTGAAACACATTCAGTGGAAATAGTGATTATATAGTGGAGAAAGAGTGTTGGCTTAAGTTATGCATCTGACACTTTACACTGTTTCCTCAAATCAAAATTATGAACTTTACCTTGTCATAACCCTATGAAAAAGCTCAAAAATTTAAATTATATGGATCAGATTATTTGTTTTTCTGCTATAATTTCTTACTGGTATTTCTACTGTAAATTCATCTGTTGTCATTTCTGTATGTGTCTAATTATGTTATTTTATCTATAGAGTTCAACCTCTTACTTTGGGGACTTTTCTGCAAACACCTGAAGTATACAATGCACATTTTGCAGTAGCAGTAGCATCTCTTTGATGAAGTATATTGTTATCACTTGACAGTTGAATTTTGGCTTTCAGTCTTGTTTTCCAATCAGTTGTGGGTTATTCTGCATTTTTTTAGTTTTGCAAGTCAATTTCAGAATTCTAAAGTGTGAAATGTTTACAAGTTCAAAAGTATAGTAAATGTTTTAAGGTAAAGATGAGTTATAGCTTTCTTCTCTCATTTCAATATTCTCATTAGTTTTATTAGAATTTTCTCATCTTTTATTGTTGATGAAACTTCTATCCATCTGCACTCTCGATACATTTCCTGCTTTAGGTGAAGTGTAAATTTTAAACTTCTATCCTGTGACAAGATGCCTCAATAAATCTCCTTCCCCTTGTTTAGCTGTCAAAGAACCTGTCTAAAAATAGAATTTCATTTTAATTGTGAGAAAGTTAATAGATTGTGACATGTAACCTCAAGGACACTGTCTTTGTGATTGCAGTCAGCTAAGAAGAGGGCAAACTGCAGTCTTTGACGGCTTACACATGTTCTGTAGAGACAAAGTAAAGGGCATCCTTATTTGAATCATTTTTCCCAAAAAGTTGTGGGTTTTGCTCAGGATTAGAACATGATTCCTCACTCTCTTTGGCAATATTTTACAACTCACCAACCAAATCTTGACTTTGTATCTATTAGAGTAAGATTTTTTTTTTGTATTACTACTTAAATGGTGTCATAGTCTATCAAAAATTGTTACTTTACCTGAAATTTATCTCACCTTAATTAGTAAGAAAGGATTTTAATCATGCAGTTCACCTATCCTACATTATTAGCATGTCCACCTAAAAATGTCATGAAATTGATGCCTGTAAATGAACTGATGTGCATAACAGACTTTACGTATGAATCATAAATTTAATCCTATTTAAAATTTGTCTATAGGATTAAGAGAGAGGCAAGTCTTCCCAAGTTCTTTTGCCTCTTTTTTGGCTCACCTTCAGAAACATTTTAATGTCAGAAAGTTGTAGGGTTCTCTATATTCCACTATTCCAGTTTTTGTAGTCTGCCCTATTAATCATGTTTCTTGGATTGTAGAATGCAGTTCTCCAAAAGTTGGAGCTACAAGAAATATTTCAGACATAAGTCCTGTAGAAAAAGTTCCTGAAAAGAGTCTTGAATACAGAGGAATAGCACTGCACTGAAATGCAAATTGTTTGGTCCTTGAAAATTGAGATATACTGTAATACAGCTGTCTGCACTGGAAGGAGACCTATGGAAACCCAGATGATAAAAGAAGCGTTGTTATAAGGTTTTTACCTCCAGGAAATGAACAGCTACCATGTTAGCAAATACAAGAGGTGTCTTGATATTTTTCTGTCAGTCATACTCAATGTCGTGGATTACAAAGACAAAAATAATTTAAGTATTACCTCTATGTAATTGATAATGCAAGACACTATAGGCAACCCTTAAATTTGATGATAAACTTTCTAAACCATGATAGAACCGCATTATTATTACTAACATAGAAGGCTGTTAAGCCAGACTAAAAAAGAAAAAGTAAAAAGGCTGAAGAATAATCTGAACCTACCATTATTTTTTTAAAAAAAACCCTGTTTTATAGACTCCATTTGAAAGTCCTTAGTTCTCTGTTATAGATCCCAGATATCTTAACAGAAGGGTTTAACACATTGCAAAAAGAATCCTCTGAAAGTGTATTTTCTGTGAAAAGGACAGAAATGCAAATTGTTTGGTCCTTGAAAATTGAGATATACTGTAATACCACACCTACCTGTTTCCAAGGATCTATACTGAAGTCCTTTCCAGTTATTATCTATACCAGTTTTCCTTACTGAAGCTGAGATGAGCAGGTCTTCATAAATTAAACAAAATTACATTATGTATTTCACAGCTGATATTTCACAATAAAACCCGCTAACATTTCTCAATGTGTATACAGCACTGTAAAGTGATGCTTTAGAAACAAAACTTTCAACCAAAAAAATGAGAAGGAAACATTTACAGAAAACAATACAGTATTCAGGCTGTTGTTAAGACAGTTTTCAGAGTTTCAGCAATAGGTCTATTTAAAAAGTAAAGGAATTATGAAAATGGACTGTAGGTTTTAGTTATGTTTCTATTTTTTTTTCCCCCTTTAACCTGGGTATTTTGTAAGGTTATGAGAGACCTCAGAGTATTTTCTCCATACAAAGGATTTATTTGAAATCCTAGTATGTAATCTTCTGGAATAATACCATAAACATGACAAATGGTAATCTTGATGAAGGTTGCTGCTGGTCTCCCTTGTTGAAGTTGCTTCAGTCTGAATAAATTTTAAATATGCATTAGAACAGGGCCTGGTATCTTCTGACCACTGGTTAAATAGGTTTAGGTTCACCAAAAGCACTTATTTTGAATGAATAAAGTAATTACTGAATTTTTTTTTAAGGTCCAGCCTTATTTCCAGTCCTGCCATGCAATGACTCTCAACTTTTTTTTTATTTAGTAGTACCATATATATAAAGAACAACATGACATATACACAAATAAATATGACATGCACAAAGTGTTGAAAACACTATTCAAATCATCACACCACCACCTTGAGGTCACAGGATGGTCTGGTAACACTAACAAAGTATGTTGATATGCTAAGACTACTTTTACAAGCATGCTTTTTTTTTCAGTTTATTGCTGGTCAAGGGCTAAAGCAAGGACTTGTTTACATACAATAGGCAAAAAATTTGTAATTAAAGTAACTCTTTTTTCATGCACTTTTTCTTTTAGTTTTCTTCTTGAGCTGCATTTCTATTTTATTTTGATCACAAGTGAAAACCACTCATATCCAAATTTGTCCAGCACATGTGATCTGAAGTAGTATTTGGGCAGCTTTGAAGCAACAGGAAGATTTGGTTTATGCCAAGTTAATATTGATTTAAGCATGCATTTACCTGTTATGTGGATCAGTTAGGCACAGTCATTGCCATGCATATCCAGATCACCATAATGACATGTTACTATGACAGTAGACCTTGTAACAGTACCTAACAGTGATGTTATGTTGCAGTTGCAGCCAAAAAAAAAGGATTGATGAGGTGAATAATGTGCCTGAGTTTGGCTTATTCCACTCATTTTATGGGTGTGCCACATCTAAAAATAGGTACTTTATGGTTCTCAGGATCCAAGGTGGATCATGCAGACAGCTGATCATCAGGCTGCTTCCATGCTTGTGGTTCTACTGGCTGTACGACACTGACATAAAAACAATGACAGCTTGAGGTTTTAGGTGTGAATATTTTATAATTTTATTGTGCTTGGGATTTTTCTCCCATTCAACCCTGTAAACCTGTCAGTCTGATAAAAATATTTATCTTTTGGCTTCCAGACTTCTTGATAACCAGTATAATAACATCTGTTTTATAGCCTGTTTAGAACTCATTTTTTTATTCCTGCCTTTACATGGTTATATAAAGTAAGTAAGTTATTTCACTAGCCCTTTAGTTCCTAACAGTGTTATAAAATAAATCTGTTGACTCTTTGATATAATTCTAGCATTTTATGTAATTTTAAGTTATTAGGAGAATTCTTGTAGATATCAGGGATTATATGAGCTCCTGCAAGCAGTTGAAAATGTCAGGCTTACAACCTTTATTTGTATTGATGCTCAGCTGAGCAACTAAGCTCTTCATTATGATTGTTTGGAAGAAGATTTTTCTTTCCTCTTGAGACTAGTAGAAAAGTACTTTCATAAACATATTTCAGTTTCTCAGATAAATGTCAGTTATCTTTTTGCATACAGCTACAATGTTAGTAAACCTTAAATCAATGCAGTTTTTTACAAAAACATAACTACTTTTTAAGTGCTATTACACTACCAATATTGATATAAAACTTCGTGACTACTTGGAGTTTTAATAAAACCTGTGCTGAAAGAAATAAATGAAATTAAGACTTTCTAGGCCTCTTGCAAATGGACATGCATTTATGGAAACCATTATACACAGTGTAATTCTTGGAAAGAAAACAGATAAAAGTCATTCAGTGAAAACTTTGAGTTTCTTTTGCTTTAAGCTTCTCTCTCTTTCATGTATTTCACTTTTTTGTTTGTTTGTTTGGTTTTTTTTTTGGTTTTTGTTCTTTTTTTATTATGTTTCTATGTATTATAATTCAGAACATTATTCAAGTGTGTGCTGTTGGAGAACAGGTAATAAATATATTTAATTTTTTATGTGAATATTTTTATTTATTGAAGCCACTTGGTTCTGTGGAGAACTGGCGGAGAGTTCTATCATAATATTGTATGAATAAATCTGTTCATAGTGCTATACAGGGCAAGTTAGTTTTTTTGAATGGGCAAATGTCAGTCACTTAATTTCTGCCACAATGTATTATCAAACATTTTCAGAAGCTTTCCTATATTTCTATCTGACTATTTTAGAGTATATTGTTCAGATAAGCCTAGAGCAGGCATTTCTCAGTTTCAGCATCCTTGAATAGTCTTTCAAGAAATAGTACCATCAATAGGTTACTAATAGATTGAAAAGAGGCAAACTAAGTTATTGATGATTACTTCAGTGGTTTCAAAGGAATTTTTAATAGTGGAGAATGCATTTGCCTGAGTTTTGTATAATGTTTGGGTTGGCCGACAGAATCCACTTTTCATCTAGAAAATACACATGAGCTTGAGGGACACAATATACTAGTGATATGTTTTAACTTGTTGAGTGTTTTGCATGTTTATATATTAGCAGGCTGTAGTGGATAAGATCAAATTTCTGTCTGTGCCACAGTACTTTATTATACAATCCCAAACAGAAGCTTAGTGAAGAGAGTAAAAAGGAGTAAGCATGCAACATCCCATAACTCTGCTTCTCCCTCCTACATTAACAAACTAACAAAACCAAAATGGCCAGATGGAGTACAAATTTGTAAAGTAAATTATTTTTCCTTTTAAATTTTTGTATTAATTGTGAAACTCATCTTCTTATATCCTCTTTTTATTAAAGCACTTTTCAGATCTTGATATCATACTCAACTCTGCTCCACAGAAATACAATGTCTGGTACTCATCTCAATCAGCTTAAGGGTTAACATCTACTTGTTCAGTTTTGCTGTTTAACAATGTATTGGCCTCTTTTGCTATATCCTTTCACACAATGCATTCCATTGTGCTAGTCATGGACATTGTAAATATGTTGGATAAGAATATGCATGTTAAAAGAATTAAGGAATATCTTTATTAATGTGTCCATTACTTACGCTTAAGAATTTAAGAAGTAAAAAACCCCCAAACTTTGGAGCTTTCTACATTTACAATTTTATTAGGTACAGCCAATATACAGAACATGTATTCTTTCTTAGTTATATCATATGACTGTAGCTGTCTCCCTTTCCCTCCAGTCTGCAGCTGTGTCTGACTGATGACACATATGTGCATTTATATTTTTTTCAGCAACAGATTTAGGTTTAAACCCCTTGTTTGCCTCTCCCCATAGAATTATTAAGCATTGAAACTATAACATGTTGTCTCTGAATAAGAGAGAATTGTTATGTTTTAACTCAGCCAGTGAAGATCATTTTGGTAATCAAACTTGTTTGGAAAGTAGTTTCACATAATAATTAAACACATTCTGCGTAGAAAACAGCTCAGATATTTTTTGTTGATTTAATGTTTCATACTTTTTTATCCATGTTCATTTTTTAGTGTGTTTGACCTTAAGATGAATGTTATTTTCAGACTTTAAACCTTTAATTAAGGTTTACCATGGCTTTTAAAAAACAGTATTAACACTTGATGATTTTTTCAATTACTAGGAACAAATTGTAAAAAAAAAAAAAACAAACGGAATCTTAAAATAAGATCCTTGTAACATATATGTGAGAATTAGGTATAAGTAAGTGATCTTTTGGAGATTGTTTTTTGTTTGTTTATGTTTTACTTCTGACAGCTTTTTCTTTGTACTTTTATCCTACTGAAAACAAACTGGACTGAGCAGTTTAATCTAAGTGTTTGAAACATAAATCCTGGTCTTTGCTTAGCAGATACAGCTCAGTTTGAAAATTTGATCAGCAATTTAATAATTTTAGGTAAATAGAAATAGTTCTTTTACCAGTTAAAACTTACTCTATTTTTTTAATACAGAAGACACCACAGTGTATGCACCATGACCTTAGATCTCCACTAATGTCACTTAAGAAGACAGTCCTTTCACTCTTTAGGCCAAAATAATTATCTTTTAGTAATTTGCCTTATTTAATTCATCAGAATTTCCTGTTAATATCTGCAACTGAGATTGTTTGTAATTCTTAAGCATCTTCCATTAATTTGTAAAGTTCCTGCAAGTGATGGCCAGACAGAAAGATGCATCATGGCTAGACAGCAACAGACAGCATGCTGTGATTTTTTTCTTTTGAATAATGCTTCATATAGAGTACTTTATTTTTCTGCCAGTTTTCTGTATTATTTTGCTACAAGGTTCAAACCATGTGTCCTGGTTTGAAGGACAGGTGTCTGCTAAGGAAGGCAGGGGACCTCCCTTGGAATGGAAAAAATGTAAACCCTTTCCCTCCGAATTATCGTAATTCTGAAATTAAGGGGCTCACAGGAAAAGATATGGGAAATGGAATAACAGTTCTTTACTAGTATTTATAATAAAACAAACAAACAACAGCTACTATGGCACTAACAACAAACAGAAGCAGGAACCCAGTGAGAGCCTGCTGGCTCGCAGGCATCTTTGATGCAGTGATGGTCACAGCNCCCGGGCGCCCACACGGATGGTGACAGGTCCTGGTTCTGGACAGAGACTCCTTCCACAGCAGAAGAAACAGCTCTCCCCGCAATGTCCAGCAGAGCAGCAGCTCCTCCAAACGTTCTCCCTGGCAGCCCAGAGCGAGACTGCCAGTCCCCTCCTCCAGCCAAACCTTTTGCCCGCCCCAAACTCCAAGGTAGCCCCACCCTGCTGAGAGAAAAAGACTCTCCCAGCTTCACAAATACCTCCTCCCCTCAGCTCAATCACTTTTTTTGTTCCCCTTAAGTACCCAGCCTATATGGTCCCTTAGCAACTGATGGGGAAAAAATTCCACAGGTGAAGAGAAACAAAAGGGAGGAACACCCAAACCCCAACACCATGTCAACTATATTGCCCTTTAGTTTTGAAGCCTTTAGATGCATGACATTCACTCTATGCTTTTAAAAATCAAACACTTGATTTTAAATGAGTAATAAATCAGCTATTCATGTTGTCTCACCAGTGGTGACAGTTTAAGCTTTATTTTCATGTCTGCATTGCTTTAAGTAACAAATCTTTTTCCAACAGTAATGAAAGAATTGATTAAATGATATGATGACTGACACAGGTTGGACTGTATTGAAAGAGTCACAGAAACATTTAGGTTGAAAAGGACCCTTAAGATCATTGCATCCAATTGTTGACCTAACAATGCCAAGTCCAAAAATTCTAATATGAATGATTTTTTTAAAGTATATCTATCAAAGAAAAGTGTGAATGAGCTGTTTTAATAATCTTGATAAATAGTTAATTTGCTCCTCTGAGGCAAAATGCGATGCTATTTTTCTTAAAGCAAATATTTCTGTGGAACCTAAAAAAATAATAATAATTTTTGAGTCAGACTTTGACTCTCACAGGATTTTCTATGCATGGATGTGCATGATGTCAGCATAATAATAGTTCTTTTTGTGATACAACACAAGGTAACTTGTGTTGTATAATATACTAAATGTATATTTTTATTACAAGCTGAAGAAAAAATTAAAATGTGTACAGTGAAACCATACACAAAATACTGCTTCCAGTTAAGACTTTATAGTAGCCATTTTAAAAATACATATATATGCATTTATAGATATATAATCTGTATTTCACATATAAGTATAATTTCAAAGACTCTGAATAATCTCTCCCCTCAAAATTTACCCCAAATTTTTCATATTGTGATTTTCTTGTAAGTGTATTAGAATACATTCTATACCACAAAATATATGTAATAAGTTTTGCATAAACTTTTAAAATAATATAGCTAATCTTATACTTAGTGTTATTATATATAAAGACCATGTTCTGTTTTTTAAGGTAGACCCAGCTATAAAAGCTTTTGATGAAAACCAGTGACAAAGCCCTGGAAATAGGAGCTACCTTTATTTTTTGAAAATGTCAGTTACATATGCATGGAGATGCTCATAAATGTTAAAACTGACAAGGTACAATAAATTTAAAGTACAGATTTAGCTGAGTAATTTACATTAAATCCCTGTGTAAGCGCTCTCCTTCAGTGACATTTTGACCCTTTATAACTGCAACTTAATCTCCTTTGAAAAAGAATACAAATCCTCTGAGGAGGATTAAATCACAATGATCTGAGGACAATGGTACACCTGAGTGAGTACTTTTGCATGTCCTTTAGTGTGGCTTTAAGGTCCGTAGTGGTGTTCTTTTCCTAGTTAGGGAGAAGTGTGTGTGTACATGTGTGTTGTGGTTAAACCCAGCAGGGGCAAAGAAGGAGAGGGACTCTCCACATTCCCTTTGAGTGGCCAGACCTGGTGGGACTGTCTTTCTATGGCTGAGATGCCAGACCCTAGGGTTTAGGGGAGAGGGATCAGAGATGCTCTGCATAGGCAGACTAGGATATACAAAGGTGTCTGCCCAGTGCTTTATCATCAGAGTGCTAGTGCATGATATCAGTGTGCTCCATACAAATCTTCACCTGCACTGAACTTCATCCAAATCCTTTGAGTCCTGATTATTGGCCAAGCCACTGTGGACCACCTCCACCAGTGCTAATTTTTAGTGTAGTGTGTAAATTTATTAAGTAAAACTGGTGTCTTAGAAATGCTGTACTGAAATTCTGCACAACTCACATCATGATATTTTTATACAGTAGATTCCTTTTAGCTGTTATTGAAATTTTAAAAATATCTGGGATTCCTTGTTCATATTCATTTTCCCATCTTTTTAAGCTAGGGTAGATTCTTATTATTATCTCATTAAAGTTAAACTGAAAATTTTAGAATTTTGGTGCCTTTTGCTATGCTTTTCTTTTAGTAACTAACACCATCAAAAGACAAAAGATGGTCAGGTTTGGGTCATTAGACACTTTTCTGTATCATTTGTGCTTTCATTATAGTATTTATTGAATTTCTTAAATGTCACTGTTACTAAGTCACATGATTTCAAATGGAAAATTGCATTCGAATCTCAAATATTATTGAAAACACAATAGTGGTAGTTGGTACTAAAGAAAGATCTGTTGGAAATATTGAGCAACAGTTGAAGATTTTAATTCTCACACACACAGATGTCTTTTAGTAAGATCCTATATAAAGCACATTTATTTCACTAAAGCGTTTTTGAAAGTTCTTCAGTACTTTTTATCTTTCCCAAGTCCTTTCAACAACTGTATGATTTATCTATTCAGCTCATAAACAGACATAAATTTTACACTTTGACTGAAATTGATGTGACATACTAATACATCCACTTGTTGCGAATTCAGCATATCCTCCACAGCAGCCTTTTTTATATTACTCTCTCATTTTATTAGCAATTTAAATTAAAGGAGTTATTGTTATTCAGATGAAATAATGGCTTATTTTTATGTTGCTGTGAAATTTGAGAAAAACAATACTTCCTAATCTAAAACATTTTCAAAAAAATTTCAGATTCTGTGCATTTAATTTCTTTGTTGTATATGTGGCAGCATATTACAATAAAATCCATTCAGACTCTTTCTTATATGTGAGAGTTGCTGAATTAGATTAACAAAAAGCTACAATGATATCTTACTTAGCATTGTGTGTGTTTGCATGCTCTGTTTTCATCTAAACACTTCTGAAAATGCTCATTTTTATTTTACTCATGAAGAACTAACAACATTTACTAGAAAATGAATCATCCAAAATATGGAGTCTTGGTGTTCTCAGAACATAACTTAAATACTATTTTAGACTGAAGGTTTTTAGGTGCAAAAACTAATGAATTGTATTAAATGGGGTATATGTGCAGATGAAGCTGAATTCTGTGTGCTGACTGTCGGTGAAAAACAGTTTGCTACTGCCTTGTACCTTCACCTCTCCTCTGACCTTTCCAGGCCAGCATAGCCATGGCCAGGCCTTTCTTCAGTAGGACATTATGCATCCTTCATGGAAAGATTTTTAAAGGGCATTTCCTTTACAGTTCACTTGTAGGCTTGGCATTAGTAGTGTTTTCAAAAGGTCTTTATTTTTCCTTTCAGTGTCCAAAGAATAGCATGATGCTTAAGAAACTTTTAGAAAGCGGAGTACTATTTACTTTAAAACAAAATCATCACAAGTAGAACAAAAAAGAAAGCAGTGAATGTTTTGCAGATACTCTAACAGTATCAGTTGTAATACAAAAAAATAAATGAAGCATGAGTCCTTGTAAATACAGTTTCCAGTCCATATCTCCAGGTATGCCTGTTGATATGTTTTTCAAATCATTTGAAAGAAAAAAAAAAAAANCCTTCCTTGCAGAACTAAGACTTTGAATAAAAAATAAAATTTTCGTTTTCTAATGTTTATATGACCTCTGAAACAGTGAAATGTTTTTATACAGCCACCTTTATAGAGAACATGATAAAAAGCTTGTGTCTGTTAATTCTTCTATTGCGTTGTATTAGCATGCTGTAGAAAAGATTACTGAGTTTTGGTGAGTATCATTTCTCAAGTTTATTCAGCTTGCAGCTGAACTTTGCTGGACTGTGTTTCCATATATTACCATACTAAGTTTTGTTCAAAATCTAATCAGCTGCCTGGAACCGTGACCAGGTTCCTCCTGTGATATTTTGTTAAAATTAATATGCAGAGAAAAGAGAAGGAATTTTAACAGATTTTAGGAAGAACTGGACGTCAAAAAAATTCTATTTTAATTTTTTCCTAATTTCCATTAATTTGATTAATCCCATTTTTAAATTTCCACTCACAATATGCTCAAAAAAAGTAGGTGCACCCTATTTACTAGGATTGCCTTTTAATCTGCCAAGATTGAACATATATAAAATAATCTGACTATGCCTGATCTGTTTGCTCCTCTACAATATAGACATTTGGATGTGCTTTCACCAGAACATGTACCTGATAGAAACAACATAAATATAAATTTACATTTCCCCCTCCAGCCTTTTGCTCTTTGAAAAAAAAAAAACAAACAACCAAAACACTCAAACAACAAACCAAAACAATACTGTACTTGTCAAGCACTTTTTAAAAAGTAAATTTTTAATTTTTTTTTAATGAACAGATTTTCATTTTATCCTGGTGACTCCATGAAAGCCATAGTTACACTTTGTTGTATAGTAACAGACACAGGATTTCCATGTGGCAGTTTGCTGGGGTTTTTAGGTTTGTGCCGTTAACCTCTACAGACAATCAAAACTCAGAAAGAGACTTTTTTCACCAAAATAACCAACACTGTTAAATCCCCATCATAACCCAACCTGTCCTACTTCCTTTTTTTCTTCTGGGTGTGAAAATTGAAAACCAAGATGTTGAATGGAATTTTAAGACTAAATTCAGACTATCTATGCAAAGTCAAATAGTTAGTGCTCATGAAGACTTCCCTACATGCCTCTGTGAAAGTTCAGTTTTTAAATTGCTCTGGCTGAAAAAAACCCACATGTATTTTATTTGTTCATTTGCTTTCCTTAATGTATACTATGCCTACAAAATATTTACATGAACATAAGGGTATGTACTGTTTCTGTATGTTTATGGGGAATAGTTTCCAGACTGAATTCTAAGCTGTGAGACTTCCTTCTGCAGAGTAGTTTTGTGTTAGGTTATGTTCCTC
Organism: Chaetops frenatus; assembly: GCA_013400775.1. NCBI lineage: Eukaryota > Metazoa > Chordata > Aves > Passeriformes > Picathartidae > Chaetops > Chaetops frenatus. The sequence continues at coordinate 227,243 of VZTR01031123.1, forward strand.
AGAAAGTGTGTTTTATTTGGGAAGAAAAAACTCCTGTTGTTAAGCCTTGCCCATGTTGGCATCTTTGGAAAGAGAAGGAAACTTTGATTTCCTTAATCCCATGCCAGAACTCTTGGGGGACCAAGGAGACAGGAGCCAGCAAGGATTGAGGTGCAGCAAAAAAATTTGAAACATACAAGATATATAGATAAGAACAACAAAAACTTTTCTCTAGATGGAAAGGGTGCCCATGCAATAAAGTCTCAAAGTTAATCAAAAAGAGAAACTTTGAGATTTTGGGAAATTGTGCATTGCCAAAAAAGTTTAAAAGATGCTGGACTGAGTCCAACACTGGAGAGCAGGATTTGTCCCGTAAGTGCAGAATACAGGAGCGTAAGGCCAAAAGAGGTTTTCTCTTTTTCTTTTTTTTTTTTTTTTTTTTTTTTTTTTTTTTTCTTCAGAAGAATATTTTTGGAGCAATACTTCATCCTTCTTGCTTCTTTACTGAAATTTCATAAAGTAAAACTATTTGGATGTCCACACTGTAATTATATTGGTATATAAATATATATATTCAGTTGCTTCCAAAGCTAACATTTTTCATTTGAGCACTTACTGCTTCTAGCACCTGCATTAGAAAAGTACTGAGTTGAAGATCCAGCAAATCAACACATGATTTTAATCTTCCATTTTGTTTAATGAAACTGTACTTATCACTCCTGGTCTTTAAAGTGGGGGCACACCCACTGTAAGGTACAGAAGTGGACACTCAGGGAAAATAAGGTCCTCCCACTAACATTAATTTTATTTTACAAAATTCTCAGCTGCCATAGGCTTGAGATTTTAGTGAGGGTTTATTTTAAGAGTATGAGATAAAGTAGTGCTTATGTGGGTGCATATGCTTAAGAAGACATGTACACCTGTAATATATGTCAGGTTAAAGCATCTTGAAAATAGTATAGCAGTGTTGTTTACCTATTTTTCTGTATTATTTCTTTAACAAACTGTTAGGGTTGGGCTAAAAAAAGTATAGATTAAGCTAACTGAAGCAGTTCTATTGTCTAATTATAATTTTTATTCACATTTTTGCTTTGAAATACTATAATTATGTAATTGCAATCCATTTAACGTGTGCTGAATTAATTTTCTATGATGTCAATTCTTAATTAGAATGCCATGTGTCACTAATTTAAGTGGTTGAAAGAAGTCCAAATATATTGTGTCATCTGAGTTTTTAATCTGAAAAACATATTGTTTGTATGACATGGCAAATTTTCCATAAAACCACGTTAACTACTGGTAATACTATTTTAGTTTTTTAACCGTTTAGAAATAGTGTCTTATGTTGGCTATTCCATTACTTTTCTTGGGATCAGTGCTGTCTTTATAATCCTGTTACAAATAATTTGCTAGTAATAGCTCATTGATTTTTTTTCTTGACAACTACCATGTCTTTCATGTCAGGATTTAAGATAATTTTAAGTAAAGATATTAAAGGATATTCCATTGTAAAGGAAGAAATAATAAAGATATAATTTTCCCAGTTTTGAGGGGACAAATTGCATACACAGGTATTTGTTCAATTCCTTGGTTCCTCTTCTCTCCAGTTTTTGGAGACAGTTAACACATGTGACCTTGCTCAGTCATGTGGGACATCCCTTTTTCTTCATAAGTTCTTGATCACTAATAGTTCCTTGACTGCTTCAGTTTAAGTTCTGAATTTAATCAATCCCTGTTCCCTTGAATGTATCTACATTTTCTAAATGGTCCTTAAGATGTTCTCTTCCTATCCTGCCCTTCTCTTAATTTTATTTGAACATTTTTTATCTAGATAAGTGTTGTTTTTTTCCTAGAAAAGTGACAGTGTTCTTCATTCTTCTTTCCTGCTAGCTATTTTTCTTTCTGTTAATTTTAATGACAATTTAATTCTACAAGTTTTGTTACTGACTTCTGCCTCATTCCATGGTTCACCTTTTCACAATATTCACCCTTATATTATTCTGATAATTTCTGAGGCAGCTGCACTTCCTTTTTTCCATAACATTCTAAGTTTCTTTCCACCAGATAACTTTGCTAACTTTTTGCTCAGGACACTGCTCAGTCCTTTGTGCTGACAGGCCCTACTCTTTCTAGTAGTAAAGCAAGATGAACACTATAATTTGAATAACATCATGTTCCTTATCACAAAACATTAGAATAAAAATCTCCAAAAAACACGTTGGTACTTGATAATAATAGGTGTTTAAGGAAGAAATGGTGAATTATACAGTGATGAATCAAGAGACAAAGCATTTTCTCTGTTTCCAGTGATGCATGCCTGAAGTACTTCTTTGTCTCTCAATAAGATTTTCTTCCATGTATTTGTCCAACAACTTTTTTGAACAATGTGTTTTGCTGCCCCTGAAAAAAATTTGCAATCTATTTAATTGGTCCTCATTTCCTTCATAAATTCGATCTTTTGTTTACCTTCCCTAATTCTAATGTTACCTTTTTAAAATGGAGGAGCAGCACTACACATTAAATTCAACATGGAAAGGAAATTTTCTGAAGATTTTTGTGTGAGGACAGAATGCTATTGTCTGTTTGTTCATTAATCCTTTCCCAGTAATTCTAACATTTTTAATAGCTTACAGATTCATAGAATTATCATTAGTATGCCGGAGCTTCTTTTCCTGAGTCCTAGCTGTCAAATCAGAACATAGCATTGCCTGCAAACTCATAACAATGGTGTTTTTTCCCCAGGTTTATTTTTCTACAAATATTGATAATGGGTTTCACATGCTGTATCATTACTTTGGTTAGTAGATATCATACATTTTTTTTTCAACAATTAACAAAAGGCTTCTTCCTCATAGCTGTTCAGATTTGATCTGCATTTACCCCGAATGTGTAAAATTGATTGTAAACAAACATTTTATTTTTCTGCATTCTGTAATAACATATTTAAGTATGCAGTAAATATTAAAGAACATATTGTAAAGTTTGTTTTCTGCTTTATTGTTTTATTGCTTTCAAGTACTTTTATATTATAAGGTGTGATGCCATACGATGTTATTATTACCAGCAAGCCAACATATGCTGTGACAGTGAACTGTTAGCTTAAATTGACTTCCTAGAAAAGTTGTTTTTTCATCAATCTGATTCTAAGGTCATGTTTGGGTTTTTTTAATATTGATACAGAATGCAATAAGGTGGAAGCAGCAAAAATTAATCTACTGGATATGATCTGTGGTCTTTTTGATAACAGCAAGGACAAAACATTTCAGAGAAAATGTGAGAGTCTCTTAGAATGCTGCTGGGAACTATATGATCTGTGAAGGAGGCCTTCTCTTTTTATACTTGGAGGCTGATAATAAATTGCACTGTTAAATTTCTTTGAAGAAATTTACTGGAATAATGATAAAATTATGATCATTTATAAAATTATCATGTAAGGCCATCCTCTTTTTAGTGGTAGGCCAACCTCATTTTAGCCCTAAGAGCCCCTTTTACAGTCCAATTATGTCCTATCTGAAATATTTTTTTCTATTCTTTTTTATTTACCATTTTCTTTTTCAGTAGTTGTTCCTATGTTCCATTGCAGGAATCATGTATATAATTCCTTTACTTATGTCCTCTTCTTCAACCCTGAGCATATTTCTATCCCTTCTCTTTGTATGAGGTTCTGTTTGTATAAGAGTTTCTCCTTTGTGTTTTTAATCTACATTTGGTATTTTGATGGTTAACACAGGGAGGCATGAGGAATAAGAGCAAATAAAATCAATTACCATTTTTCTCATATATGGAACATGAATTTCTGTGACCTCTCAGAGTTTAAATATTAATCTATCATTTTTTGGGGGGGNAATTTGTTTAGGTTTTAGAGTTATTGACTTCAACTCTCTGATAAAATCCTGAAGTTTATTTTATATCACAACAATTGATGTTTGCTCAACTCACATGTGTTAAAAACAATAGTTTAAATTGTATTTATACATCTGAATTATTAATGTGTGAGATTATTATTTATACTTTCTGGGTTGTATCCAGATTCAGATTTAATGATTAGATGATTCACTAATCATCTAAGCTAGACTAATATTGGATAGTGTGAATGAAAACACAACACTAAGGACTTAATTTAAATGGTGTATGTGTAATCTAGTAACAAAGTGGGGGGGGGGGGGGAAAGA
>VZTR01031123.1:253423-274843 GCA_013400775.1 Chaetops frenatus
TGTAAAGACAAGGAACAGTAGATAGGTTTCTGCATGCATAGTTACCTGCTGTTGCTGATTTTCCCTCTTTTTATTGGATCTGCATGCTGCTGTTACATTTCATAAGATAGTCCGTAAATATCTATACTTTTGTATTTTGTTTTAAACCATCTGTCAGGTAGACATCTTTTTTTTTCTGTTAAAAATTAAACCAGTTAGTAATAAAATATCTGCCCTACACATTCTTGAAGAGGAAAGTCTAATTATGAAATTTTTTAGAACAGCTTTCATATATTCACTTTTTACCTCTGTTAAAAAATTTAGTATCTGACAGAAGGGACACTAGTATTTCATTGCTGATGCTGTAGGTAGTCTGATAAAATGTCGAAATTATACTCCATAAGTGCACTTTGAAGCTTGAAGTTGGATTAGATCTTGAGCAAGTGAAGATGACAGGAAGCTAGTAAATGATCTTCATCTTCTTTACATAGAGCTCCCCTTTACAGAATATTAAAAAAAAATCCTATTGTATAAAAAGCTAGTATGTTTATAATTTTTAAAGTCATAGCTAAGCAAAAAAATTTGTCTCACAGCATCTTTTAGAGAAGATTGTCTCCCTGAATGAAGAGTTTTTCTCTTTCAGTGGAAGTAGTATTTTAAAGGGCAGCTGGTATAAATTTTTGCTTAGACACGAATGAGATCACAGAATCACAGAATCATCAAAGTTGGAAGAGATCTTCAAGTTCATCTCATCCAACCCATCACTACCATCATCATCCCTAAACCATATCCCCAAGTGCCACTTCCAGACACTTCTTGAACATTTCCAGAGAGACTCCACCACCTCCCTGAGCAACTTATTCCAATGCCTGAACACTCTTGCAGTGAATTTTTTTTCCCCTCATATTTAATCTGAACCTTCCCTGGTATATATATATATTTATACCTTGGTATAAATGAAGGCCACTTCCTCTTGTTCTTTCATTTGAGACACGGCAGAGGAGACTGACCATCACCTCACTACAACCTTCTTGCAGGAAGTTGTAGAGATTAATGGGGTCTCTTCTGAGCCTCCTCTCCTCCAGACTAAATAACCCCAGCTCCCTCAGCCTCTCATCATAAGACATATCTAGATCCTTCACCAACTTCGTTGCCCTTCTCTGGATTCATTCCAGCACTTCAATATCTTTTTTGAAGTAAGTGGCCCAAAACTGAGCCCAGTATTTAAGATGCAGCCTCACCAAGGCCGAGTACAGAGGCACAATCACTTTCCCAGTTCTGCTGGCCACACTATTGCTGATACAGGCCAGGATGCCATTGGCCACCTTGGCCACTTGGCCACACACTGGCTCATGTTCAGCTGCTGTCACCCAGCACCCCCAGGTCCTTTTCCATTGAGCAACTTTCCAGCCACTTTGCTCCCAGCCTGTATCTCTGTATGAGGTTGTTGTGACCCAAGTGCAGGACCCAGCACTTGACCATGTTGACCCTCTTACAATTGGCCTTGGTCCATAAATCCAGCCAGTCCAGATCCCTCTGCAGAGCCTTCCTACCTTCCAGCAGTTCAACACTGACACCCAACTTGCTGGGATTGCACTCGATTCCCTCATCTAAGTCACCAATAAAGATACTGAACTGGACTGGCCCTAGTACAAAGTCCTGGGGAACACCAACAGTGACTGGCTGCCAGCTGGATTTAACTTCTTCACCACCACTCTCTGGATCCAGCCATCCTGTCAGGTTTCTACCCAGCAAAGATTATACTTATCCAAACCACGAGCAGGCAGTTTCTCCAAAAGAATGCTGTGAAAAATAGTTTAGAAGGCAATTCTTGTCCTGAATGTCCAAATTGTAAAAAAAAAGTTATACAGAGAAAGCTTGCTTAACACTTCACACCTGATGTCACTGCATTTGCTCCACAAGACTTCTTAAGTTAATCACTACCTCACTGTTCATATTGTCTTTTTGCTCACAATAGATTTCTCACAGAACTAAAATTGTCTCCATTTTGCCTTCTGTTCTATATGTTCATGTAATGCAGCTGAAATTTGCAGCAGAGTTTATCTTCTTGTGCTATTCAGCATCAGGAGCTCCTGAAGCATTTCTCTGATCCTTTACTCTGCATTGACAATTGTGTACATCGCAGAGGGAAGCTCATCAAAACAACTAGTAACATGGGGGTACTAAGCAGATAAAGTCAGTGTTTTCAAGGAGCAAAACCAGGTAGAAAGACCCAATGGAAGTGTTAAGTAATCTGCCAGCAACACAGGAGACTAAAATTATATTTTGATTTCCCTTGGAAGTTTAACTATAGAAGTTGCAAATTTTAAAGATATCACAACAGAACTTCTATTTATTTCAAATTTCTTACATTTGTAGAAGACAAGGTAGTCAGTGTTAAGTTTTAAGAAAAGTTTCTGAATATTTTCTTTGAAAGTTCAAATACCTGTCTTATTTGGAAGTATCTTAAAAATCATCCAGTTATAGTCAAAAGTTTGATGATAATTAAACCACTGCACTGTGAAGCTGAAGAATCTTAACCTTGCTTAGAATAAAAGGCTCAATATAAACTAAACTGAGTTGAATCTGAGATGGTAGTAATATTCTATCAAGCCTGTAATATAGCTTTATTAAATATGTAACCCATTAAAGATACTGTGAAGGATGTGAAGATAATTTGTTCATTCCTTTCCTTAAATTTCTGTTATTCAGCCTTTTGATGACACGTCAAACATAGCTAATGCAAGACAGTGTAGATTAACTCTTATTCATCTAAGCAAAAATACTAATGAAGGACCTAAAATATTCCTGAAGTAAAACAACTGATAAAATACTCATTTTTTTTGTAAAAAATAATAAATCTTTATTATTTAGGCAAGTGTGCTTCATGCCTCAAATACATTTTCCTGATCTCTCAGCTTTCCTAGTTATGTGTTTTGGGTAGGTTGTTTATTTGGTTGGTTGGTTGGTTTGGTTTTTGTCTGTTTTTGTGAGGGGTTTTTGGTTCCTCATTCTGTGAAGTAGGTTGTGCAATCTTAGTCTTTTTCTTAAATGAAAACAGATAGAAATACTTTACCTGCAGATTCATTTAATGTAAATTGTTCCTTTATTTATTAACGTATATTTGAAATTTTTCTTTCCTTACATAAAAGAACATGAGAATTTGCAAAGCAAATCAATCAATTATTTCTTAAATTCAAATTCTTTACTTAAAATTCAATGTTTTTTGTGGACTAATATTTCACTCTATCCTAAAATTTAGCTGAAAAATAGATCATATTTTAGTCATGCATTGAGGCAGTCATATTACATTCTACATCAATATAAATTTGATAAACATTAAAATTCTCTTACATAGTCAGGGAAATAGTTTTAACATCAAAGATTACCCATCTTAGTAAAAATGTTCTTTAGTGAGGCCATTGGAAAAATCTAAAAAATTAACATAGTGATTTTTCTTAAATGCAAATTATCAGTAATAAAAAAAATAGAGGTTTTCCTTTATTCACAATGTATAAAATTAGGTATTTGTTTAGATTAGGTTTCAGGAAAGAATTTTTTAGGCTTAGAAATATGCAATCTTCATGGATTTGACACAATGTTGAGATTAGTGAGACAGCCTACAATCCATTGTAGCCATGACAACAAAGTATCAAAATACTTCCTTACACTTTTTAATTTGAGGAAAAAATAATCCCTTCAATAGTCTGGATATGAGGAAAAGATTAATACAATTTTCTGTGGCAGGATACAGTCCATGGAAAAAGACTTGAAATATTGGGGAAGATTTTTTTGTTTCAGCAGTCAATTTTACTATAGCTAAGAAGAATCAATACAGAGGCTAAACAAGAAAGGCAGTTATTGTGAAGGTGACCATAAAAAAAATAGAGTTTATGATTCATAAGAAGTGAAAGAATGAAGCAACATGGTGATTAAATTAATGGTTTTCAAGAATCTAAACCACCAAATTTGGCAGATTGGTAAGTAAGTGTCCTTGAGTCTTTATAAATGAATTCTGAAAGCCATTTATAAAAGAGATTAGATGAAAAGCCCAACAGAAAATTATTATTTATTTTTTAATGGTTTTGTTTGTGTTTTGTTTTGTTATTGTTTTTCTTTGCTTTGGTTTGGTTTGTTTTTTGTTTTTTGTTTTTTTTTTAATTTTGGGGGTTTTTGTGTTTGTTTCTTTTTTTTTTAATTTTAGAGAAATATTTCTGTAGCTAATTAAAAATCCCTTTTAATGATGTAACTCAAGAGTTAATAATGAAGATATTGGATATATTAAAATATTGCTACAGATAGCAGTCAAAGAAGAACACAGATCTCTTAGAATCAACACAAAAATCTAGAGTACATGTTTCAAAGAACAAGAGACAGAAAGACAGTAACAAAAATATCTATAAACATATTCAAATAATGGGGAAAAATTACTTAAAAAAATTTTGACCAAAAATCAGCTGTCAGAGGCTGATTTTGTTCCTGTTGTGCAACTTTTGCAGAAAAGAATAATTTTTACCATATACTTAACATAATTAAGTGAACATTTTCAAGGTAAGAGTACAGCAGATGGAGAGAGGGTACTACACAATATTAAAATAATGAAATATATTTTATTCATCAGAGACTCTTAAAATTCCCTGTGCTATACTCAGAGGCAAAGTGGAAGGACCACTCCACTGAAAATTATGTCTGAAAATTCAAATCTGTAAGGAAGTTAAAAAAAAATTCAGAAGGGCACACACTTTTCCAAGCAAGGATGAAGAAGAAAAAAAAAGTAAATATTTGCACCAGGAGGATCAAGGACATTAGTTTTATTTTTGCTCTTGAAAGATACTAGTTTCAAGCTGATAAACAAAATTATAAGAAATAAATTATTTTTATTTGATAAAAAAATATATCAAGCTAACTTAATTTCTTTCTTGACAGTGTGACTGCTTTTGTAGATTTGGAAATGGAAAGGGGAGGAAACAGCTCTGTGCTGACATTCATAAGGCCTTTAGAATTCTTTCAGAGAAAAATATAGAAATTTAGTGTAGATGAAATTACTACAGTACAGTAAGTGTACAAAAAGGTACAGCAGGCACTGGAAAAAGTTTCTCAGAAAGACTGTGGAATCTCCATCCTTGGAGATACTAAAAATACATCTAGAAATTGATCCACCTGTGCAATCAGCTTTAGGTGACCCTTCTTGAGTAGGAGAGTTGGACTACATGACCCCCAGAGATTCCTTCCACCCTAAATGGTTATGTGATTTCTGTGATGATGTGGAAAAAAAGCAATTAATGATTTTGATGACAATATAAGAACAGTTAAAATTTGAGGATGATTCCAACCTACAATTATAGAAAGCATTATGACTGAGAAGGTTAGAATTCAAAACAAGCCAGATGAACTGAAGAGTATAAAACAAAAACAATTTGGTTCTATAAAGAAACATGCTAAGCCTAAATGGGAAAGGAGAAATGACATGCACAAATACAGAATAGAGATACAATAGAAAAAGATTTGGATGTCACAAAGAACTTATATAATCTAGAGAAAAATGTAGTAGTACTTCAAAAAGTTGAGTCTTCTAGACATTGTATTTCACCATCTAAAAAACCAAAAGGCAATTTCAGAAAATACATTTGTTTTGTTTATGGGACTGTTTTATTTAGGACTTGTTCAAAAATTATTTCAGTTGATTTGATGGCAGGGATACTACTGTGTCCAGGTTGTGACACAGTTTAAAAAGAGTAGAAGGTTGCTAACACGGAAAATATGACACATAAGGAGTCACTGAAAGGTTTGTACTTGTTTAGAAAAAGTATGACTTGGCAGGCAGGGAGTAAAGCATCATAATGGTTTCATGGTCTCAGTAGCTAATAATTGTAGCCTGTCCTACAGTTCCATCTACTGCCTGTGCTCCTTCTCAATTAACTCTTTACAATTATTTTACAACCACATTTATCACTGTTGTGCCAGAATTTATCATATCTTTTTGTAGGAAGGACTCTCAGTATTGCTTATTATTTAATCTTAGGGTTATCTTCTATTAAGAAAAAGAATCAAATCTTCCTGCAAAGAAGCAAAGAAAAATTGTTTCTTTCTAGCTATGTTCTTGTTTGCTGAAACTTGCATGCTGAATATTTTTCTCTGGGAATGAAATTCTGTTGCCTGAGTTGAGTTTATTTATTTAACACTACTACTTCAGTCAAGAAATTGGAAGTTAATAGATTTCCTATAGCTTTTGGTCTTCTTGCAAAAATGTGAAACAGTGGAGTCAATATAATTTTGAATTACCATTAAAGAAAAACAAAACTGATGAGTTTATCTGTTACATGTGACTCAGAATGCCAAAGCAGCTGATGTGTTCAGGCAGGGGTGGTAGACTGCCCTAAGAGGAAGGAATTTTAAGTGTGCTGCTGTGGACCTCCATCTACACTAACATGTTTCAAAATGTAAAGTATGATTTGTCCAAAAAAACATAATGTATGTCAAAGTTCAAATTTCATACAGATGAAATTACTAAGGGCACTTACAGTGCAGAATATTATAGACTTAAATGTGTTCTTTGAGACTATATTAAGCAATTTTATCCAGGCAAAGGGAATCTAAACATGCACTGTGTTAGCTATCATGATACATTTGCATGAAGAGTATGCAGTCAAGTCTAGAGAAACTTATTCGTCTGGAATTTAAGTATGTCAGGGTTACCTCATGAAAACTAGATCATAAGCTTTCACATCTGAATTCTAAGTGAGATATAAGAAGAGCTGGAGGGTACAGGGAATATTTCTCTGTGAAAGCTAGAGTCATTATTTATGATATTTTTATTTGTAGTCCTGCTTCCAACACTCTTATCTATAGTTCTAAAACCTTCAGGTTATGTCCTGATAAATCAATTTTTTCCTTCATTTTGAACAACTCCTACTTTGTTCCTAAGGCTGTATGATAGTCCTGGATGAACAGGGGAGGGTAGAAGCAGCAAACTAAGAGTACAACTTCCACAGAAATGGTTTGAGATGCACAAGCAGCTGAGAGAACCAGTACCTAGGAAATACTTGTGAAGAAGGCAGTTGTGATGGAGTAACCTTGACTAAATCCTAGAGGCCCAAATCTTAAAAACACCTCCCCCCTACACCTCCGTTCTTCTCTGGCTGAACTTCACTTTTAATTTTATCTACCTCCTGCTTCTGAGAGGTGCAGGGGGACAGGACGTGAGGGTTGTGATCAGTTTATCACACATTATCTTTGCTTTTCCTTCCTTTTTGGTGGAAGGACCCCTCAGACTCTTCTCCTCGTCCAGCATTGGGTTTCTCCCCCAGGAGACAATCTTCCATGAATATTTGAAATTTGAATGCTTCCCATGATCTACAGCTCTTAATGAATGGCTCTGGCATGGGGTGCAAATTTTCAGGAACAGAGTGCTCTGGTGTGGGTCTCCCACAGGGCCACAAGTCCTGCCAGCAAAGCTATTCCATCATAGGCTCCTGTCTCCACCAGGCCACAGATCCTGTGTGGACCTCCCACAAGATCACAGCCTCCTTTGAGCACCCATCTGCTCCAGAGTGGGTCCTGCACAGGCTGCAGGTGGATCTCTGATCAACTGTGAACCTTCATGGGCTGCAGTAGATCACCTGCTTCACCATGGTCTTCAGCACGGGTTAGAGGGTCTTCCAAACCTCCCTCTTCTTCTTCTTCTTCATTGACCTTAGTGTCTCAGAATACTTGCTCTCACTTTCTCACTCTTCTCTATGGTTGCTGCTTTTCTGCAGCAGCTTTTTGTGTCCTTCTTAACTATCTTATAATCTCAGAGGCTCTACCACCATCTCTGAGGTGTTCAGCTTTCGCCAGCAGCAGGCCTATCCTGATGCCAGATGGCATTGGTTCTGTTGGACATGTGGGAAGTTTATGGCAGCTTTTCACAGAAACCACTCCTGTAGCCACCCCTGTCTACTAACTAACACCTGGCCATGCAAGCCTAATATGGGGGTGAGCATGGGGGGATGTTTTAGGATTCGGTTTTGTTTCTCACCATCCTAGTCTATTTTTAATTGGCAATAGATTAAATTATTTTTTCTCATATTGATTCTGTTTCGACTGTGATGGCAATTATTAAGTGATCTTGTCTTTGTATTCGCCCTTGAGTTTTTTCACATTATTTTCTATCTTGTTCTCTCCCCCTGTACTGTTGAAGGTGGTAATGAAAGAGGAGCTGAGTGGGGGACTGGCAGCTAGACAAGGTCAATTCACCACACACAGTAACAGAAAATTAAAGAAATCCCTGTTATCTCAATACAGAGCTTCCATTTGTTTCCCTCATGTGCATACATTATTGCTCATTATATTATTAAATTCCACAATAATTTGCTATCACTAGAAGCACAATGGATAATATTCAGCTAATGAGCCTTCATTTGATAACTTCAGGAAGCTTTTTTCTAGCTCCAGGTTTATTTACCAAGACTATTTAATCTCTCCTATAAGACATAATTACTGGAGAATCTTTCTGTCAGATAAGAATTATACAATTGTGAAGGCTATATAATTTGTCTTCCTTTTTTTTTCATGCAAAGGATTATATCTGGAAGAATTCAGTAGTTTGTGAGCTCTTCAGTTGCAGTTTTTTGACATGCTTCTCTTTGTATCAAATAATCATAACTCTGCAGAGGAAAATTGAGTTGTCTTATAGTATCAGAAACTGAATAGAAGAAATAATAAAACATGATTTATATACTAGCAAATTTTTTATTAATACTTTGGACTTTAGTGTCTTCCTATACTTTCAGATGTCCACTACTTTTATTGGCTGGGTGTTTTTAATTGGTTGACAAAATATACCTTATAGCTCCAGTCTTTTTCTATTTCATTTGGACTTCTCTATTGTGTGAAACTTAAAATTGGAATGCCTTTCTGTGAGTCAGACAACAGCTAGAGAAAGGGCTTTATATCCCATATCAGTTCTCAGGCAATGCTAAATAGTATCTTTTGGAGGCTCTTTCTTTCTCCTATCTTCCTTGTTTTGTGTTTTGTTTGGGGTTTTTTTTTCTGTTTGCTATCTGATAAAAAGGTGAAAAGCCAAAATGAAATCTGTGTGTTTCAGGTGTTACTCTGGAATCAGATTCCTGCCTTGACCCGGGAATTCCTGTGAATGGCCATCGCCATGGTAACAACTTTAATATCCGCTCCACAGTAACCTTCAGCTGTGATCCAGGATATACACTGAGTGATGAAGAGCCTCTCATATGTGAAAGAAACCATCAGTGGAATCATGCATTACCCAGCTGTGATGGTAAGTGTCAAGCTCTTCAGACGGCAGCTTTAAAATCCACAGAACTTAATCTACTATTTTTCAGAACTAATTAAGCTTGTCATTGCTACTACCTCCCTTCAATTGCAGCAAGATCCACACTTTTTAAAAAATTGTTTTATTGTTATTAAAAGACATGCTTTACATGTCTATGTCAGCTTTCAGTGAAGCTCTGAAAAAAAACAGGCACATATTCACAAATAGAAAAATTCAGATTCTCTCAGGGTGCCATTGTTCAACTGTAAATCAAAATGGTGCCATACAACTAATACTTTCAAAACAAAGCCCATAAACTTAATTTATATTTTAAACTCTAAATGCTGCATACCAAAATGCTTGCTTAAACTTTAAGATGCTCAATAGTAAAACAGATAGACCATGATCAGCCTGTGTAATTAATTTTCTTAACATATTTTTGTTTCAAAATTTTCGTTAGTTTATCAATTGTTTTGGTGGATATGAAGTATGAAACTGTCTAGAGCTTTCATGAAACATTTTTAAAAATGCTGAATTACTTAAAGGTTTAACCACAGCTAGCAACCAAGCCTCACATAGCCGCTTGCTCACTCCCACCAGCAGGATCAGGGAGAGAATCAGAAGGCTAAAAGTGAAGACACACCTGGGTTGAGATAAAGACAGTTTAATAAGAAAAGCAAAAGGTGCACACACAAGCAAAGCAAACCAAGGAATTTATTCACTGCTTCCCAAGGTCAGCAAGTGTTCAGCCATCTCCAGGAGAGCAGGGCCACATCACATGTAATGGTCACTTAGGAAGACAAACATCATCAATCTGAACTTCTCCCTTTTCCCTTTTTCTCCCTACTTTATATAGTGAGCAAGATGCCATGTGGTGTGGGGTATTCTTTGGGTCAGCTGTGGTCACCTGTCCCTGCTGTGTCTCCTCCTAATCTCCCACTCACCCCCAACTTCCTCACCAGTGTGACAGTATGAAAAGCAGAAAATGCCCTGGCTCTTTGCAAGCCCTGATCAGCAATAACAGAAACATCTCTATATTATCAATACCGTGCTCAGTACAAATCCAAAACACAGTCCCATATTGAGATGAAAAATAATTCTATGCCAGCCAAAACCAGTATAACTGTCCTAAAAAATATGTCTGTGCTCTTTTTTATGATTGGACTTTTTGGCTACATTCTGTTTCTGTGAACCACTGAATCAACTTAATTTCTTCATGAAATTCTTGTATACTTCCGACAAATTCCCTCTTATAGAAATCACAGAAAAACAGCGAAGAAGGGTGCTTGCTTTAGTGAATTACTTACATTAATGAATTTGTAGCTTGCTTTTCAGATCCCAGATTTTAACTGATTACAGCGGAATGTCAGAGGGCAAACAGAGTTAGATTCAGTAAAGCATTTTAGTTTCTCACTCTGTTTTAAACTGTTTTGTTAAATCTGAGCACTGGTCTTCTCCTTCTAACTTTCACTGCAGCCTTCTGGCCCCATGTTCAAAACATAAATCACCAAAAGATTATTACTGAAGTTAGCTAATCTAGCATTCAAACTCTCACACTTTGTTGTGACTGCAACTCATTCTTCCTTTACAAGTAGAGATACAAAGTATTTTTAGAATTTTTCATTGTTTTTATGGGTTTCTTTCCTTGTTTGCTTTGCACTGATGGATTGACGAATGCAAAGGAATCTTAACTTGAATAGTATTCTCTTTTTTTTCTACTTACTTTGTAATAAAATGTGTGGATGTATTTTTGAGTAAAATTATCAATATTTAACTCTTTTGTTTTCATATGAATGTTGAACTTCAGGAAGATCTAGTTACTTGTCACTCATTGAAAGAGAGTCTTTTTTCCCAGGTCCTTCACCCACTTTCAGTGTGAGTGTATGAGAAAATGTCAAGCCTTTCTGGAGCATGTTCTCTAGGCAAGAAACACGGAAGGGTTCAACATACATTCAGTCTCTTCTTTTCCACACAGATTAAACTCCATTGTATTAACTAGTCTAAAAACATGGAATAGAACTCACACTCTATTAGGTAATCATTCTGTTAGTATATTTGCCTTTTGAGACTCAAAAAGTTGTGACCCAAATTTTTTGAATGTGACAGATTTAACTGAGGTGGAAATGAGCATTTTGCACTCATCTGTAGAGTACTGATGTTCTCAAAATTTTAACTTCAGAAATTAATTTAGCAGAATAAATGCCTAAGGGAAAAGCATGTTGCTTTATAAAAAAAACTTTATTCTATTTATAAAGAAAACTTTATTTTCTACAAGCTAGCAAAGTAGAAATAAACCTGTGTAAAAATACAAGGTGGTTAAAGGTCCCTCTAAATAATGTGTCATTCTCAAAATATACTAATGCCAAGGTGGAACATGAAAATAATTTTCAAGTGAGAGCTAAATTAAAACCCATCAATTAAATATTTTTAATTTTGTTTAAAATATGTAAATTATTTTGAAATATGTAATATCTGCTTTAAGTAATGTTGCACAGCCAAATATTTTTCTTCCTTCTGTGACTTTTACAGAATAAGATAAGGATTTTTGAATGAATGTAATATTGCTCATTTATAAATCTGACATCTGTAATGCTGTTTTTTATTATTAAGTAATGTTATCAACCATATATTTTTGGTGGGTTTGGTCAAATGTGTTTTAATTCATACTTGCATGCAGAAATAAATATATTCACTTAAAACCAGGCTGGAAACATTTCCTTTCCTTGTACTTACTTATAAATATATATGTTACATAAATTCAAAAAACACTAAAAACTTTAACAAAAACCTTAGTCCAATAAGAAATGAAAAAAAGGAATTTAAGCTATAAACCAAGTATATGTGTATGTATGCATGCACATCTACATAAAGTTAGTACAAGTTTATTGATATTTTTTTCATGTATATTTTACATCTAGTTTATCACAAAGTGTATCATTCTATGTAAAGAAGAAGACTAAAAGCATCTTAATGCTTTGTTACTTTATTTTTAAAATATTTAGTATATTATAATTTAAAAAAACCAACAGCCTAAAAACTGGACAGCAAGAGATGAGTGAAAAGCACAGTCATGCTGTATTTATAAGATCTGTGAGCAACTCAGCATGCAAATCTTAAACTTTAAGTAATTTGCTATGCAAATTTGAACAGCCTAGTTTAGCAAATTCTAGTATGCATAAAATTTTTTCTAGCATAGTTCTCATGTCTTCCAAAATATTCAATTCCAAATAAATTACTTATGATGTGACAATCTAAATCTTTGAAAAAGAGGAAATTACACTTTTTTTCCTCCGCGAATTGCAGCAGTCATCAAACTTTTACTTGTTTGAAAAAAATATGCTTTTTACTTAAGTGTTTTTGTTTGTTAAAAATGCAGTTGAATGTATGCCTTTCAAAGTATTTAGTGAAAGTAGCAGTAAGATACTTTTTTAGCTACTTCACAAAACCCCCGCTTACTTCTTACATACTACTGCAATAGGAATTAATACTTGCCATAAAAAAATTTACTTTCTGCTAACTAGCAGGAGAGGCTGTAGATGATAATAAACTCCTTTCCAAAGACTAATTTAAAAGAAGACAAAAATTGTTTTCAAAATGAATGACATGGGTTTGGATTAATTAACTTCTCATTTTAATCCTTGACTCTATTTTTAATTTTAAGTGTAGTTAAAAAATGAACTCTCTTTTTCTCTCAAACCCTTCTAAAATACAGACTTTTTGTATGACTTTTTTTTTTTTTTCTCTTCTTAAGCCTTATGTGGTGGATATATTCATGGGAAGAGTGGAACTGTTCTTTCTCCAGGTTTTCCTGATTTTTACCCAAACTCTTTAAACTGCACTTGGACTATTGAAGTGTCTCATGGCAAGGGTAAGTATCTAATATGTTTTGCATTTATATCATGTCTCTATGGGAAAAAAAATTAGACACACATAGCCAAAAAAGAAAATGTCCTTTATGAGTTAAACAAGCACTTTCTGCCATTCCTTTGAGGAAAAAGTTTAATTTCCCAAAATAATTGTCTTCAAATATGATATTTCCAGTTTGTGTTTATTTTTCAAAGGAAGCCTTCTTTTTAACAGTTGCCAGAGGCAATGTGTTTTACTTTCAGAAAAATGGAAAAGAGTAGAAGAGGTAAAATATGGGAAAATAATATCTGCTTGTTAAATAGCACTAAATTTCTTTCAGTCAAAGTGTTGATGGTTCTTCACCATTATAAGACATAAAGAAACAAATTTGATCTGTGTATTGGTAACCATTAGTTGATCTTGTCAGCTTATCCATTAGGGGAATGTGTAAAATAACCTACGGAAAAAAAGCCCAGAGAGTACTAATAATGTGTTACACACCATTAAAGCAAACATAATAAAAATTTACTGAGAAATATATGGGAAGTGTTTAAAATCTTCTTAAAGACTGGATTGTTTAAAACTCATCAGACATTTTAAATGTAAAATATGTGAGAAAATTTTCTAAGAAGAATGTTGTTCCCCAAAGTAAATTTATGAATTTACTGTATTTATTGTATTTGAAAATTTATTGTATTTGAAAGCTGAACTGTAAATCAAATTTTAATTCATTACGTGATTGCAAGTTGGCAAAGAAAAAAACAGTCATGATGTCAGGTAAAGGATCAGTGGCAGAAAATATGAATCTGTATTTATTAAGGCTGTACATAAATTTTTTGTATGATTTGTCCATGTATATGGGCACTTCCCTGAAGTTTAGAATTAAAAACCAGAATTCTTTTAGAGAAAATGCGAAAATAAAACACAAATACAAAATTTAAGCCATGTATTCAAGTATGTCTCCTAGCTGATAATGAAATCAAGGTAGATATTAGAAGTAAAGGAGACATACAGGAACTTGAATAACACCTAAATAATAAAAAATTGCATTTTCAGAGTGCTGTATGCAAATAGCACTGAATGCCATTGATTCTGTTATGGGAACTATTGATTTAAAGTGAGCTAAACAAACATCCACATTGTACATAATTTTCAGTTGAGCTCGCTTTCTGTAAACTTTATTTTCATAATTTCAGGTTTTGATTCTAACTTTTTCTGAAAATATTTTCATGTAACATAAAAATTGCTTTCTGTTTCACCTACATATGAAGGAATTTAAAAACTTGCTATTAAATGCTTTTCTTTCCTCTTGTTTTGATTCTTTTAAAGGTGTACAGCTGGTTTTCCATACCTTTCACCTTGAGAGCTCTCATGACTATTTGCTCATCACTGAAGATGGGAGTTTCACAGAACCAGTAGCCAGATTAACTGGCTCGGTTTTACCCCCTACAATTAAAGCTGGCCTCTTTGGAAATTTTACTGCACAGCTTCGATTTATATCTGATTTTTCAATTTCTTATGAAGGTTTCAACATAACATTTTCAGGTAATGAATCCCATTCTGCTAAACATCCTGAAACTGTTCCAGATGATATTTCACTTGCAGATAACAGAAACATTGTGAAACACCATGATGTAAAAGAAAAGGTTAATCGAAATTGTTTAGTCTCTGTCATAGAAAACTGGTTAAGCTTTAAAAAGGTGGCCAAGAGAATTGAGAATTAGTAGTAATTCATATATTTTCTAAACTTACATTTGCCAGCAGAAACTGATATGGTTTATAGATTGCCTCTAATACCCAGAACTTTCCCACAAGACTGTAACTAAAGGGAAGGATTTATTTATGTGTTTATTTATTTTATTCCATGTATCAGCTGTTGAAAGACTCACCCAGGAACTTTGGTTTAGTTTCTCCCCTGACTAAATGGGGTCTTTTCCTCTAAATAAGTAGATTTGACCCTACTTTCCATTGACCTCCAAGGTAAATGTTCTAGAAAACTTTTTCTTGTCTGTCACCAGAAGTCATCTCTTGGGTCTTTTGGATCACTTTCTGAAGACTATAAAGTCAAACCTTTCCATTAGACATTAAGTTGTTCTCTTTCAACATCTTGTCTCAAAGTAGTTGGTAGTGGATATCTAAGGTAAAAAAAATTATATGATAAAACAAAATAAACCAAAAGTGATATTTCCACAGCATGTCCTTTGAAGATGGGGAAATGGGTGGCTCAGATATTTTCTGAGTTTGATTTATGTGACAGCCCTGATTTTTTCCCATTAGTGTATTCTGACTGCTCCTGAATTATTCTCGATGTGTAGTTATAAAAGGACACGTTTTAAAAATGTGTTCATACGTCTATCATTCAGCTAACCTTTTGTTTGATTTTTTAATTAGATTTTATTCATTACATAATGATTTAACTGTAAGTCTCACTTCTAAAGCTGTTTGGGAGTTCAAATGGAAAACTAGAATTATATACAAAGAAAGTAATTAAACAAAATTATAGTAAACCACTTACAGTACAAGCTGATTACAGCTCTTGAAATTAAGAAAATAGATGTAGTGTGGGTAGGACACATTAGATACATAATTACTGTATATAAAAGCATAATAGACTTATAGAAACAGTATTGGGTTTTAGTAGAGAACACAACTCTGAAATACATGTTTTCCAGCTGTTCCGTGCTCGCACAATGCAAGCAATTTGGTAAGTTTGCTTTTTTCCATGTGGACAACTTGTCCAGATAATAATATATTATGTTTTATTGTCTGCAGAATATGATCTGGAGCCATGTGACGATCCTGGTGTTCCTGCTTTCAGTAGGCGAATTGGTTTTCATTTTGGTGTTGGAGATTCCCTGATCTTTTCTTGTTTCCCTGGATATCGCCTGGAAGGTGCTAACAAACTCACCTGCCTGGGAGGAGGTCGGCGTGTATGGAGTGCACCTCTGCCAAGGTGTGTGGGTAGGTGGTCACATGCTTTCATTTCATTCATCAAATCTTTAATAGCACATGGCACGTGTCAGAATACTGGGCAGGGAACAAAGTGCTTGGGTTGAAACAGTTGATCCCCAAGCTGTAAAAACTTTTTGTGTCAGTGGGAGATATAAGTAATGCATGTCTCTTTAATTTAGGGAACAAAAGTTACAGAGGAATAATTAGAATTATGCCAGCAAATATGATCAAAATGTCATTTGAGATAAAATGTAAAAGTAGTTATTAAACTTTATGTTTGACATAGTTAAGTTATAAATTTCATACTTTTTCTTTTGGGTTAGAGAAACAGTATTTAGAGCTTTTAGGTGAAAATATCCTATTTTAGAGCTGTGCAGCTGGTTTTAAGGGTCTTTTTTTCATATTGTGTTGTTATTCTTGTATTTCTAAACTTTTGGGATTTTAACAGTTTATAAACTACATCAAAGCATTTTTAACCTTTATTTTTTAAAATTAGTCTGCTGCTGTTAAACATCAGTAACTATGAACTCAAACTGAGTGAACAGTTCTTTTCTTGGAAAAGCTCTGGGACTGTACATTATGAATTTTTTGCAGTTGCTGTATTTCTGAGATGGTTTTATCTCCACCATGTCAAGTGAATCTTATCAGCTTCTATTGACATAATGCTTCTGAAAAGTCAAATACTTCCATACACCTCTAAATGGATTTCCTTAAGAGGGTTCTTGTTTTAAATAAGGTTTTATTTCATGAAGAGAGAAACTCAGCTTCAGCTTCTTTATTTTATTTATTTTTAAAAGATGGATCTCTATATCTGAAAAAGTCACCTACATTGCATATGCATCTTAGATACATAGAAAAACATAAAGTATCTCAAATTTTGTTTAAAAATGGGGTTATTTATCCCATGATTAAAGGATGTTACAGATGAGAGAGAAACCAAAATAATATGGAGTTTGCCACTTATTTGCAAATTCTAGATTTAAGTCTTAGTCTATTTTCAGCCCTAGGATATTTTCTTGGGTTGGGTTGTTTGTTTATTCATTTGTTTGTTTTGTTTGTTTGGGGTTTCTCTCTTTCTAGAGGGCTTCTCTGTGTTCCACTCAAATATGTTTAGTCTATTTTAGATATCATAAAATTTTAGTCATCTGCAGAAATATTGTTATCTTGCACTGAAGAAAAGAGACCTTTTATATGATGCATGTTTTTGTAAATTTTGTTAACTTTTAGAAAGCCATTCCTACAGTATCTATAGGAATGATATTCATACCCAATATTTTGAAAATTCACACTTAGTTATCCTCATATTATGAATGACACATTGAAAAGTTGCAAAGATTACGAAAGTAGCAATAATTAGCTTAATGAAGTATCAGCCATTGAATTAGCTGTGAATTTATAGGACTAATGTAACCACTTACTGTGCCAGAGACAGATATGCTTCTGTGTTCTCTCAAGCATAATTTAGTGATACATATCTAATCTTATGTATATGTGATAGGTCTGTCATTCATATTGAAATGAAATTTATTTACAGAGAGTCCAAAATTTCCTTTTTGTTCTTATGTTCAGTTTTGAGTAAATTTGTCAACCAGCCCTGAGACTCTTATGTCATTAAATCCATGTATAAGATCCCACTTTCTAACTGATTAGTAAAATCTTTTATAAAATATTCAAAGACAAGAGGCACTTCTCTAGTATAAGATTATCTAAATGGCTCTTTTATCTCAACCTATGTCTTTGATATCTTGTAGTGTAGCAAGCTAGATATCTATAATGCAACAAAGACGAATGCAAGGAAAGAAACTTTGCTAGGCAGCTGAGTGAAACTGAGGCAGAAAGACATACTCAGTGCCCTTCATAGCCGCTTTCATAAGTGTATTTTTCTTAACACTAAGAGGGTTCACAGAGGTCCCTCTTCTTGTTGCCATGGCACCTAAGACATTAAGGGTGGAGAGATCCTCCTACCCTGAAAAGGAGTTCACACAAAGACTTCTTTCTCAGAAGAATGAAAAGCNNNNGTCCTGAAATCTGCTGGATTTGGAATGTACATTCAGAATTAAATTCAGTGGCACAAATTCATAAGTACGTTACTGGGTTCAGTAGCCTCTTGATTATTACTTCCTAATTGTCATTTCTATACTGACCAAACTCTCATACACAATATATACACATCAGCAAGGATTTTTGAGCCCTTCTATGACACATGGTAATACAGCCTTTTGTGATTCTATTAACCAGATTCAGGACGAAAATCCTGCAAATTTAATTGCAGTTAATTTATACACTAAACAGTCACATGAGCACGTGCTGATTTTTATCACAAATTGTATTCAGTTTCATCTACTGTTGAAAAAACCAACAAACCAATAGACTTTCCAAAGGTCTTGCCCTTCTCCATCCAAGTAAATAATATCAAGTCCTTCCTCTAGGGTTATCTCAAACATGCTGTGCAATTTTCCTGATTAGAGAATTATTTCTGCCTTTCCACCATTTCATCTTCTTTGAAGAGTTATTTTCCACATAAAGAAAAAGCAGAGCTTGGGAGGTCTCATTAGCCTAACATCAAGATGCTGCCATTCTTAGTTTAAGACTTTGAGTCCTGTATGAACAACATTATCATAATTTTCAGTGGCCTTCTCTCTGTGCTGTGCAGGTAGATGGTTTTCCCTAGATTTCTTTATCTGATTGTCTGGAAGTTGGTAGGCTCTCAGAATAAAGCAGCTTACTTTCTTCTGCAGTAAGAACCCTCCTTTCCACAACAAAATACATCACCAAGTCTACCTGCAAAATCAGATGCATATCCATAAACAGGTGGACTTGCAAATCTTATTTTTTTGTGTCAACCGTGCACTCCTTCCTCTTTTCACTTAGAATGATTTTGTGTAGGTCAGCTATGCACTTCAAGTTGTTATGCATATTAGTCCACCTGATCCCAGAGTTTTGAAGAGTCTAGCTAGAGTTTCCCTTTGAGTTGTCACTCCATTTCTAAATGTTGGATCTGTCCTCCTGTTGGATCTGTCCCTTGACTAGAAAGCACTTTATGCCTTCAGCCACCTACTTGCTGCTATTTGATGAAAAGACCTTTGCTTTTAAAAAGTGCGCAGAAGATCCAGGCCCTTAGGGCTGACTCCCTTTCCACTGTTTAAAAGAACACATGATTACCAAAGGTGGTGTCAAATTTCCTCCATCTCAGAAGACTTTTTTTTCTTCCTTAAAGCAGAGCTTTTCCTATAGAAGCAAATCCCCATTCCTGTCTAGTGAATTTTCTGTTTACATTGTCATGATATGGCTTTTCAAGGACATCCTGTCCTTCCACCTCTATATACCAAGTGTAGGAATACTGGAACTGCCAATCTCCTCACAGAGAATTTCTCATTCTTAAACTGTTTATAAGAAGGTGGTGGGGTCATCCATAAAAAAATCTCATTTCCTCTAAGCGCTTCCTCAAAACACTCAAATAACAATGGTGGTTTCACCGACAATTGTCCTAGTAGCTGATAACTGCAGATGAGACACTCTACTCGCTTTTTTACACAAGAGTACTGCTTCCCATCTTTCCAGACACAGTAACTGCATTTGGGAGAGCTATCACATGATTTTTACTGAGCTGGTGACTCACTGCAGCATGTATGCTACAGTTAGACTTTTCTGCAGTTTCCCACAGTATAAAGGGCATAGACAGTAATTTGAATGAAAAAAAGTTTGTCTACCTGTATATATCTGTTCTTTGAGGTACGTTGTCTCAATGTACATTCACAGTGTTCTTTTTTACCCCTCTCCTCAAAATTTAGTGTAACTGAGAGGAATTTTGACATTAAGGGAACTCTCCTACTTTTCTATTTTGCTTGATGCACAGAATTAATTAAGTAATGAGCGTGTCTATAAATAATGTCAAGAGAAAAATATCTTTCTAGCAATACTGACACAAGGCTACCTCGAAGATAAACATGCATAATATCTTGAAGAGAAATGTCGCTAGCCCATATCTTTTGATTTGAGAGTATTGATGTAAATATCTGAGTTTTAACTGTTCTGAAATAACTTGTGACCTGTAAGGATGTTAGCCTTATCATCTGGTATGCTTCTATAATTGGTATGTTTGACTATCTTTGATGGTTTAATTTAACAGATCTGCTTCTGGATAATTTACTTATCATTTAAAATTACGGGGTTTGTATTGTGTGTGTGGGTGAAAAAACAAGCTACTGGAGTACAGACAAGTTTCTCCTGATTATCTTTTGTCTAGTTGAGATTTGCAAACAGAAAACAGCTTTTGTCTCCTTCATTTGTTTGCATTTTATCCAGTGTTATTATTTGCTATTTTGTCATTATTATTGCTTTACTATTATTCCAGTGTTTCCCAGAAAATATGTTCAAAAACATGCATTTTATTAGTAACTAGGTTTGTGGTGGGTTGCTGACACTACTTGTATATATCTAATTTATTCCCATGATGCCATTTGCTTTTCATAGCTGCAAATGTATATATACCCTTATACTATTTCATCACTGTGAAGTCAGAGTGTGGATGCATATTCTTACCACTTTTTCCTTCCAGCAATAACTTTCTTTTTTTCTACCTGTAATTGCAGAGTTCTATTATAGTTTCATTTACATTTCACAGTTGACTACTTTTTCCTGAGGACAAAACCCAGCTTTTAGTGAGTAGTCCCCCTAGAGTACAGATCCAAGAGTAAAGTTTCATGGAAGTCACGCACCTCTGCATAGTCACAAAGCTATGTGAATCTCAGAAATTTTGTGAATACGTGTCCAGAAATGAGGTGGAACCAGTTTTATTGAAGTCTATTGAAGTCCCTGATTCTGAGGCTCATGTCTACCTAAAGGACACCGTCACAATCAGATTTCTGATATTATCATAGAGTCATCACTAACCTTTTAAACAGGATCCACATGGTATTTCCAGGAAATCTAAGGCTGATTTTCTAAATCTCATCTAACAAACCAAGACTATTGTTTTTATCATACTTTTCTTATTTTAGAGTTTGCTTTAAGTAAAACTATTCAGGAGCTTTCTAATACTCTGTGTTGGAGTTGTATTACTGTTAGAAAATGAACTGAAAGACTCATAGGTTAAGAGGTTAAGACTCATAGGTTAATTCCTAAAAAAACCAAACAAACTGGTGAACCAGAAGATCATGAAAGCAAAATGAAAAAAAAGGTCAAAAAAATGAACCTCTAGTTCATTAGAGAACATAAGAAATGACAGAAGGCTTCTATTTGCAAGGGTAGGAGAGATTTTCTGTCCCCTAGGAAGGATATAAAGGAGTTATTTCAATTTATACACAATTGTTTTGGGTCTGAGGGGAAAAGCAAAGCAAAGTTAAGCAAAGCAAGGAAGAGAAAGGAAGAGAAAG
>VZTR01031127.1:0-59345 GCA_013400775.1 Chaetops frenatus
TGATGAACTGACCAAAACCCCCCCACACCCTGTCTCCCTGTGTTGTCAGTGGGAAGGAGGGAGGGGCTGGGGGGAAAAAAGGTGTTTGAAAGG
The DNA here is from genome assembly GCA_013400775.1 of Chaetops frenatus. Taxonomy (NCBI): domain Eukaryota; kingdom Metazoa; phylum Chordata; class Aves; order Passeriformes; family Picathartidae; genus Chaetops; species Chaetops frenatus. The sequence goes on from VZTR01031127.1 coordinate 94, forward strand.
CTAATTTTACTTCTCATTATCCTCCTCTGACTCTGTTAATAATAAATTTACTTTAGATCGACTTTTGTGAGTGCCTGGCATTTGTCCAGTCAAAACACAACAGATGTCAAGATGTTGCAAGTATTCTATATTTGACAGAACATTTGTCCCCCTCCATACTCCCCTCATCCCCTCAAAAACCAAGAGCATCAAGGGGCTTTGTCTTTGTTCCTGCCTTCTATCCCAGCCTGAGGTGTGCAATTGATCAGAATAATAAATTTATCAACCCAAAATTAAGCAGAGAGGTAATCTTTCTACCTGATAGTCCAAACCACATAAGTAGTGGTAACAGCATAAGGAAGGCAAGTGTGAGGCACTAGGGAGTGGAAGAAGAATAAGGGCAGAACTGTTGTTTTCAACAGCAGCCAAATCTCATTAAAATGCTGCTGAAAGTCCAATGAGAGCACATCTGAAGGCAGAATAAGGCTCCAGGTTCTGCACCTGGGAGAGCTGCAAGGAAGAAATGCATAGTCACACAGAGCTACAGGAGATGGTTTTCCTCTGTGGGGATGTGCCAATCTCAGCTATGGCCTCTTTCCCCCTCACTGAGCCTTCAGGTTTAACAGTGGCAATCGCTGAGTGTATCTCACAGTCCCGCCTCCAGAAGCTGAATGTCATTCACAAAACCTAGAGGCAAAGCATAATATTCCCTTGGCAGATGTCAAACAGTACCTCCCACAAATATCCCACATACATCAGCTCCTCTACACTCTAAAGCCTATTACCAAGTAGTCTTCAACAGACAGAACATCCAGGAACTGCTTACTCATTGACTGTGTAACTTTATTTCCTGACCTTCTCCACAGCCAAAATATTAGGCAAAGATCAAGGTAAGCCTTCCCTTGACAGTATTCTGTCAGTCAAGTATTGTTTCCCATTTAAAATGTCCTAAATTCTTGCTAGCACACACTCAGCTCTCCCAAATATATGTTCATTATAACACAAACTCTTTCATTAAAGCTACTGGACTGGGTCAGATAAATAGAATATATGACTTCATGAGCTGTCAGAATCATCATGGGGAAGGTGAAGGTGGGTTAGCTGGTGTTAGAGAACACAAAAAAAAATCCAATATGACAACCTATCTTCATATTATTTAAAATTTTGATGTCTCTTTCCCTTCCTCAGGAAATTTTAACAAATTCTCACTCAAAGATGAAAACTCTTCTATTTCATTTGCACAAGCACTTAGAGTGCAGATCCACAAAGTTGCCTAAGCCCTGAGTAATTTTCTAAGAGGAAAAACATTTACCAGCCCCTGAAAATCATTCTTTCCAACTCAGTCACTGCAGAAGAGAAACTACTTTTATTACAAGCAGAGGCTCAAAACCCCTCAGATAAAAGGAACTAGAAAAAGGCAAACAGAAGGCATAAAACATGTGATGTGAATTTCTGAAAACAACTCTGATACAGAACACTAGACATCTGGGAAATAAACTTTGATAGAGAAGGGAAAGAAGAGGAAAGACAAATACTGCAAAGAAGGAAAAAGAAGAGCTAAGAGACTTGCATCTAGAAAGGAGTACAACAGAGAAGCCTGAGGCTATTGCAAATCAGAGAAAGCAGGGTGGGGCTTGCCTAAACCACAGCAAGGAAGATAATTCAATTAATGCAGAAAAGAAAAAAAAATCCACCATGCCTTCCAAAGCAGATCTGGGTTTTATAGGAAACAAACAGGAAAGAAGAGAACCCTAGGCAGGTGATATAGGAGGATTTTCCAAAACTGAAGATAAATTAGGATCAAAGGGAGATGGGTAAGGAAGGTGATCAGTACTGAAGCATGAGACCAGGAATGGGCACCCAGGTAATACTTCTTGCTTTAGGGATGTAATCTTCTCTTACTGAACACACTGCATCTCTCAAGATTCTACATATTAATCTGCCCATATATATTCTTGCTGTGTCCTCCATTACGAAGCTGTCTATTATATGATCCCTTCACTCATATTTAATTGACTTGGCAAAATTAATCATGAAAAGCATAATCTTCTTACATATTTTATATTCTGTTATACAATCTTAAAAGTATCAATCATCATTATACATATATAAATAAAAGTTACAAATTCTAAAATGAGAACTTCAGTCTTTTCCTTTGAGTTGGTGACATCTGATTTGTCCTGCTTCTCTGTTGCACTAAATAACTTGCATGCACTTTGGTTTATTTTTGGTTTACTTCAAAACGTTTTCTTGTGAAAAGGACACGGCTTCACACTAGTGATTCTGAATATGTACATTTTGTGTGTGGTGGGTTTTTTTAAATCTTCCACTGAGTCCTGTAAGTTTATTTTCACCAGACATTCTCTGGTTTTCTGATTACCTCATATTCAGCAGAGCAGAATTTCCACTGAACTAAACTATTTCATCACTCTTCCACATATTTCATCTGTGACTCTTCTATTTGTAGCAGGTAGATTTAGTAAGTGCAACTATCTGAAGTTGTCTAAAATTAACTAAGATATACTTGTTAAACATATAAGATTTCCTTTTAGATCTGGAATTAACAGTGTGATCCAACCAGTGTATTTTGGGTGTCATTTGGAAAGATAAGTTTCCTGAAGGTAGCCAAGAGCAGTTTTTCACGTTTGGCAATCAGGCACCGTCAGCTGCCAGAGGTAGAATCTTTGCTCTCTAGTCACATGATTTTTTTCCTACGGCATAACTCACAAAAAACTCCCAGGGGAGTGTTTGATGAACTGCTTGCAATGGAGTTTCTCTGCTTTTTGAAGATTTCTTTAGGAAGACCACGTAACAATATTCATCATTACTTTTCTGTTTGACTGGTTGTGGCAAGCTGATGTTGCAACATGCCCAAATTCACAGACCACCTTCCTGTCTGCCCAATTTTTGGTGTTCAGTGTCACTGTCTGACAACGCTTCCCAGAAGTGCCTCTGAGCCACAGTGCTTCTATAGGGATGGCTCAGGCCACGTGAAGGCAAGTGCTTGGCCACCTCAGCATTCAGGGGCACAAGCAGTGGCTTCCAACATCAGCTTTTCTCTCCTCCTATCTGGCAGAATCTCTAGCCTTGATTTTCAGGCCCAGACACCATTTCCAGCTCAGAGGTGCCCCTGTTCTAGCACTGTGCCAGGATTCTTAGCACTGCTCCTAGCCACTGTGTCAGCAGAAGGAAGCCATCACATTTTAATTGGCCTGATTTTGCTTTCTTTCCTTGCCCACTGCTGAAGAAGACTGTACCCCAGCAGTCACGGATATCCTAGCACATCTTTGGCATTCAATTTCCTGTTTGCTTGTGTGTCACTGACTTGTCATTGCATCTGATGCTAATCTGAACTTGGCAAGTAATTTAATTTTGCTGTTTTGTACTGCTTTCATGTCACATATGTGCTATCTCATCCGTATGAGTCACCACTGCCTGCCTCCTGAAAATAATGCACTTCTCAGTGTAATGATTTCTTCTACAATTACTCTACTCTGCTGCTCTGAGGGCTATCTTCAGTTAGGTTGTTTTTCTCTGCTGGACCCAGGTGCCAACTTTAATGCATTCTTTGTCTGTTTTGCCCTGTGCTTGTACTTCTACAAAGAAAAGAAGTCCTGCAGCAGCATTTTCATCCTCATCCCGCAGCATCTTGTGAAATTCCTGTCTGCCACAGCTACTTTATGCTTGCTGTCCCCATTGTCTTTGGCCACAGCTTTCCTCTGGAGCTTCTCAGGACTTTTAGCATGACTTTTGTTTGCTTTCTCAGCCATGTTCATGAATTTTTCATCCTTTTTACAACTTTCCATGAAGACATAATTGCCTAAAGCAGCCACCCTACCCAGAGTAGGGAGCAGTACTCTATTTATCATTTGTGGATTACAACAGCTCGAAAGGTGCCTCTTGTATACATTTACATAGGAGTGCATATTTTGTCCCAATTTTTCTACTATGAGGCTCTTTGATCATAATATCCTTCTAATATTAAGCCATTTGCAGAAAGCTTCCTGAATTTCCTGAATGAAAAGTAAGCTTTTCTCAGCTTACTGCTTGCGAATTGTGCGCTGACTTTAATCCATCTCAACTAGCTAACTGTTCTTACTCCTTCTGCTTCTCCCAATCCACCAGCAGTTCATAGTTCTTGTGGTTTGTATTTCCCACTTAGCTTTCTGGGTCTGACCTACAAAATGTTGCCTGCATCAATTTCATTGGTAAGTTTTGCCAAATTATCCTTTTTTTAATTTCTCAGGCCTCTTTTGGGAGCCAAATCATAGCTAGAAAGAGCATTTGCTGTGCTGTAGCAGGAAGTTTCTTACAAGAAAGGTTTTTAGCAATATTTCAAAGAATATTTTGCCTTTCTTCTGCTGTTTGTTATAAAATCCCCCAAAGTGTCAACAACTGCAAGGGTATTAGTACACAAGTATAAATTCAGATGTTTTCAAATCGCAGCCAAAGCAACATCACCGTAAATTTCAGCAACATAATCCACACGATCACGTTTCTAAGCAAACAATTCCCACTGCTGAACTCATTATTTGGAAAGGTTTAAAGGTGGTAAATTGCAATTTCAGGCAGTCTGTCCCTGTGACAGCTCTCCCTGCTGTGGGTAGGTGCCCTGTGAGCCATGTGGCACCACGTGAGCGTGGCCCGCTCAGAGCGGCCACCGGCAGCCCCGGGGACAGCACGGGGGATCCAGAGGGATCCCTCACCACCCACGCCAGGCAAGCTTTTGATTCACACTCACCATCCCTGGAGTACAACTCAGGCACTTGGTTGAGATGAACAGAAATGTATTCTTAGCTCCGTGCACACCATCCCAACGTTACAGAGGTTTTGGGGTTAGGAATTCCTGCCTCATCTCTGCATCCCTCAAAGTTCATGAGGATGCCTAAAATATGGATGAAAACAGAACCACATCAAGCAGGGAGGAGCATTAATCTAAAATGTACATAAGTCTTCAGGGAATAAGCATTTGATAATTAAGACTATGGCACTGAACCAGCAAAAAATTTGAGCTATAATACTTTGTACCTATGTTTGCGGTGCCTTTTCAACTCCTCCTCCCCAAATTATGTTAAGTTGTGACTCAGATACAAGGAGGTAACAGATTCATTTTAACACAAAAGGAGATGGCCTAAACCTTATGTAGCAGTACTTGAGAAAACCCCCTACCATTTACCCTCTACAGACTAATGGAGACATGAAGACATCAATCGGGACCCATTTTAAAGTAGCAAATGTGCCACACTGATAAGCACATTCACTGGCTATAATCCTTATCACCCAAATACATATGGTGCAAGCTAAGACAAGACCACTCTCCTGCACTCGTGTATAATTTCATGTTGAAAAAAATAAAATCACATCACACGGTAGTCATGGCAACCCATAGAAGATAAGAGCAGCATTTTTCATCCAACAATGTCAGAAATGTGCATAAATTCAGGATCTGCACTTGATGTTTTTTCAGGCCTCCCCATCTGCACATTTATTTTCTGCTGCCTGTGTATATCCTTTGATATACTGGGTTTCTGAGTATTTCAAGGAAGAGTTCGTTTTTGCTCTCCTTAATTTAAAAAGCAGTTTTCACTTATCCCTAAAGCACAAATTAATTCAAATCTATTCTGAAAATCAGAATCTAAGGCTTAGAGAAAACCTTTTAAAAACAATTGCCATGCTGATAGTGTCAAATGTTAAACAGAGGCAGCTATTTACTGAACAAAAGTCTACTGTCACCTTATCAACTGGTATAACACTGCTTTCTCTTGTCTTTACAGTTACTTAAAAAAAAAAAAAACAACAAAACAAACAAAAAATCAAACAAAAAAGCCACACCTAAAAAAACACCAACCCCACAAACAATGCTAAAACGAGTCATTAACTCATTTTTTCTACCAAAATCATGTTCTTCTGTTTCATGCTATTTAGTAAAGCTCTATGTTGTTTCACAGCCTAACTCTTCATAACAGTAAAACACACACACGAAAAAAAAAAAAGGTGAGAGACTAAAAGCAGATTAACTTACTGCAAATTTTACAAAAACAAAAAGTGTGATTATCTAGTCCAAGCAGTGCTGCCTTTATTTTGGGTGCCATTTGCAAACCTGGGACACAGGTCATATTCTTCTCATGCATTTGTTCTGTAGGGCTCTTCCTTTTAAAACAAAATAATCCTGCAGAAACAGACAAGCTGCAATTACCATTCTAAGGACATACAGGTTAGAGAGTTTGTACCAAAGAAATGTTAAATAAGACTTTGTAAAAGCTTAAAAACCTCACCCGTCAGGGAGATCCAGTACCAGCTCACCAACTAAATTACTGAGGTCTCCTTCAAATTACACTCCCAGTGTTTCTAAGGATCTCTCATGAAAATAGGATTCTTGGGATTTAAAAAAACCAAAACAAACCAGGCAGTCCAGTTGTCACTGGCTGGTGAAAGTATCTGGAGGATACTGCTAGCCCTATCTCCATGGGCACTGATGTGCTAGGGACACACATGCAGCTGGCCATGAGAGGGATACAAAACACAGAATAAAAGACTCTGCCAAGAGCAGGAAGAATCCCCTGCCCCTGATTTCAGGCTGGCTGTGTACTGTCACAGGATCACTGGTGACAATGAACATCATGTATTTAGCAGTGTAGTAACATGCACCCGAACGAGTTAAAGGTATTTGAAAGACTTGGTAATTAAATCCAAACAATTCAGCTTCAAGGGGATCCTTATTAAAAGCACTGTATCCCATGCAGACAACAGCAGCAGAGGCAAAGCAAGCCCTTGCCTGAATGGAGATTTCTTAGGAGTGAAAAAGCAACTAATTTCATACCTTAGCTAAATCTGCCTGAATGATTATCAGTATTGGTGGGTTTAGGAGGAAAGAAATCCCACACAATTAAAACAAAGCTGTTTCAGTGAGATACATGGACTTAAACCAGCATCTGGTTTGCCCCAGGGTGGCAGGATGCAATGAAGAGAGAAAGTCTACAGCCAGTATTATTTGCCACAGAAAAAGAGGGACCCATAGGAGCAGCAAAATCTACCAGTGAGGTGCCACACACACTGCTGGGAGCCCAGCATGCAAGGGTGCCTCCAAGGAGATCCTACTGCCACGCTTCCTGGAGGAGAAGGGTTCTTGTTCTCACTTGTGTAGGGGCTTAAGATGCAAGCTGTGGATGTCCTAGAAGCCAGAGACTGAAATGCTGGCTTGGATAAGATTTCTCCTCAGAGTTTTACCTCCAGGAAAGGAATGATGGCTGTAGCACAATGCTGCTCCCCTAGATGTGGTGATATTTTCACTAAATATTAATTTCTACATCCCTTTGTGTGGCCCTCTGTTGGTAAAAGATCCTGAATTCTTCTGACACTAACATTCAAGAATATATTGTTTTATAAGGCCTACTAAAGAAAAAGATTATTTTTAAGAAGTCAAAATAAAGAATATCACAAAAGAAATTATTTCCATATTTTAGACCTGCTGCAAAAAAGCATGTGTTTTAAGGATACTTACTTTAGTTTTAAACTGGAATCATCATTGCTGGAAGAGAACCCCATTGGACCTGTAACAATTCCTGCACAACATTCATTCTCCATCTTACAACTATGAAAGTGAGGCTCATTCAGCCTATGGCATTTCTTTTGAGTGGATTTTGGTGAGAGACAAAACTTTGTAATTTTTTTTTTTTTTTTACATCAAGATATTCATAGTCTAATCTTAAACTCAGACACAGTGGCATTCATATCTATCAGTAAAACAGATGCAGGTAAAAATGGTACGGATAAATATGAGTGTTAACAGACTTATTTCAAGCAGCTATTCATATATTTTATGCACAAAAGAAATCAAGACAGAAAACAATTTATGTAGTAATTGCTACATAAAATAGCTTGATGTTAAAAGATGATGTCACAATGTGGAACAAAGTGTTCACAGTAATTTCTCACAAACACAACCAATTGCCTAAGTCTCTCTCTAGCTCTAATAGAGAACATACTCCTGTTTTGAAAATACCGAATGTCTGCAAAGACCTCCTGGCTACTTTAAGGTGTCAGATATCTTTAACTTCATCTACATTGTGGGATTCCCGCGCCCCCCCCCCCCGCCGTGATAAGACTTCAAAAATATTTTATTGCCTGTATGTATTTACACTTTGGATATTTAGGAAAATTCTTATTTGTATTGTACTGATCTGTACACTGCTATGACAGGTCTGTACTGGAAATCATGTAGGAGAGAGAAAAGCAGCAGCTAATTAAGGTGGTGGTAGAGCAGGACTCTATAAGCCTAAGCACTTCTCTGTAAGATGCCAGAGGGATAAAAACCAAAACCATTTGTACTTCTTGAAAGCTGACTAATGATATTTATTATTGTAACAATAGCATTATGCTACTGAAATCTACAAAGGGTATCTAAAGTGAAACAACAGTAAAACAAATGTTACTTTTCTTTCAGGTATAGTTCTCTAAGGGATGAGTCAAATAATTAGCTGGTCTGGTTTTTTTTAGAGAACAAAAGGCTCTTTACTGACTCCCTTTAGAAGCTGCTGCCCAAGTCTCAGTGGTGTATGCACACAACAAGGAGGGCTGGAACAGCTGCCAGGGCCTTTGACACGATACACTGCAGAGTAGAACTTCTAAATCCAGAACAATATCTTAACATGATCCTCCCCGAAAGTACATTGTGTGAGCTGAACAAGCAACTTCTGTAAGGCAGAAGTGTACAGCAACTGGAGAGCAGCAAAAATACCAGCAGAACTGTCTGCCCCACAACCAAATCCTACTGACTGGAAGAGGAGAGAAAGAACTTCTGGAATCCCACTATTATAAGCATATTTCCTTTAGCTTTGTCCTGTAGAAAGTTTTAGTAAAAGAGCTCTATAACTGGAGTATTTTGAAGCTTCTGTAAATACTACACAGCACATTAGCCAACATTACTGCCCTGAAAACATACCTTCAGGAGCCTTTTTCAAAACACATTCAATACTACTACTACTAATAATGTAACACTGGCCTCCAAAAACACAAGTCACCAAAGTTTCTTTACATCAGTGTCTCCAAGACTGCAGTTTTCAGACATGTATTGAAAGCATCAGGTGCTTCAACAGTGACTCACTGCTGTACATCAGGGTTTACTGCTTGTCAAAATTTATTTGTCAGAATCTGCATATACAGTAGCCACAGTACAATCAAAATGTTAAGCAAGAATGAGTCATGATAATGTCAGAGTGACCTCAGGTTTTTTTCTCTTCAACAGGTCATACATATGGTGAGTCTGTTTTTTATAATGAAAAATTATTTCTGGGTAATTGGTTTATTCAGAAATAACATCCTCATTCAGAATGACTGAATTGGGAATGGGCACAGCAGTACTTGAAAGCCAAAAAAATGACTGATCAAATATGCTCACTGTGTGCTGTGATCCTCCCTCAGCAGGGTTGTGCTGGGTTATTTCTTGGGTGTGGCCTGGAGGAACACCTGGACACTCAGGAAAACAGAGCAAGTCGGTGCTGAAGCAATTCTTCAGTGCAATGTCAGCATAACTATCCTGCTGCAGCTGTAAATTAAACATGAGGTCCTGACCATCTGTGATCCCATCATACCTGAATGCCAGTTTCAGCAGCCAAGATAAATTCCAGCTTAGGAAAACCCAACTTATTTTTTTATACATATCCACTGAAGTTTCACTAAAGTATAATAATCTCCTTCCCTCCTTGTTCGAGGTTAACAGGTTCAGTGCCACACAGAGTAACAGCAGTTGTTACATTTTTGTGGTTAGTGAGGTCACTGCTGTACATAGTTCCCAGTCAGGATACACAGCACCCAGCCCAAGGATAATAGAAGTAAAAGGTGTTAAAATAATTCTATTTTCAAAGGACTACCCCAGAAAACCAGCACAACAATGATTTAGTGATTTTCTTCTTGACTCTATTCTTCACAGAACAATCATTCTATAATTACATTATTCAGATTTACACATCTTTGCTGACATTTTTCTACGACTTCTTTTTAAATTGGACACCTACCAATCAAATGTTGGAAACCATCCTACCATGCAGAAGTACTCAACTGTAGGGATAGCTTGCAGAGAATTAAGGAGCTAGAGACAGAGCATAGCAATTACGTACAGAACTCATCACAATAAACTTACGGGAAGCAACTAGAAACCCAGAAATCCACTTTTTTTTTTTTACTTCTAAGAACCATGGTGTTCTACTGCATCAAAAAGGTGATAAATACCTCAGGGCTCAGAAATACACAAGGCTACAAGACAAAAGAGAAAGCTGAAAGGTTGCCAAAGGTTTTATAGATCAAGAGCAAGAACACCTTGAAGCCACTCAGACCAAGCCTTGCTGGCAAAGAACTGCAGTCACCCAGTTCCAGTTGGCACAAAGACATCAGAGTCCAGCATTTATAAACTGCCAGACTGCAAAAAACTCTAAACCAAATCACAGCAAAACACAAATCAAATATAGATACAGAAATACCTGCTTTCATGTCAAACTACAAATAAAGCACAAATCTCGATTAAAGTGCCCCGAGTTAAATGAAGAATATGATTCATCCCATCTCACAAGTCCAGGACGCTGTGGGGAAAAAGAACACTAAACTGAATAGCTTTTTAACGTATAGCCTAAAATGTTTGCACCTAATTGCCTACATTAAAGTTATATCCAAACAATTTGTAGTTTCAAAGGGAGGTAATCAGTGAAATGTTGTTTCATTGCTTCTATTAAATAACCCAGACAGGCCACATTCACATGCTCTAATAAATATTGCTTTGTTGCTTGCTTCTTTTTCAGTTTATTTGTCTGCAATAATTAAGGTGCTTTGTCTAAGCCACTCAGCCCAGGAATTACACGGAGTTATGTTCTACAGGCTAAATAAAGGACATTGCCTCTGATCTGCTGGCAAATTTTAAGAGTGGATCATCCTGACCCAATTAACTTGTCCTGTTAGACTGATTGTTTTTGCTGAGAGATGGAGACAAGAATAGCTTAAAGCCAGGCTGCACGAAGCAACATGTTCTGGCATCCTTAGCTGTAAGGATTAAGAAGAAATGCAGAAAGCTTTGTGTATTTTCTATGTCCCTTAAGGTCATGAAGGGAATGTCCCACTCAGCCACCTGAATGGTAGAAATTACAATGGGCAAAGCTTAGGCTGTATTTAGTTTTGCTGTTCCACAGCAAATGAGCTTGTCCATCTTCCTTCTGCCAATAACAAGTGGGTGAGTCACACACGGCAGATTCGTGTTACAGTGATAGATGTGACAAAGGGAGGCAGCTACACAGCCTCCAGTGTGCAGCCCAACACCCTGAAGTTACAGCTGAAACACATATACAGGAACATACACGTATATACTGGAGATATTTGAAATATATATATATATATGCATGGAACTTAGTACTGACTGGCATGAAAGCAGCCCTGGGGTCTTCTTACCCTATGTGTGCATATGCAAGAGGGATCTGCTGTATATTGGCAAAGTTTGACTGACAAGGAGACCTTTCTCCTGCAGATACTTTTCAGTCTAAACTGTGAGAGCACGAGCAAGAAAAGCATCATGACACGTGCAGCTGAATGGGCTTAGAACGTAACTTCATGCCATACCAAAGGGAAGAATAAAATCCTAGAACAGCTTTTCATCTGCTGTAGAGAGATCTTTGATCCACTGCCTGCACCAGGCTTGTACTGATTTTAAACTCAGACGTCTCCTGAACCGCCTGCTGTTGCTGTCAGGCGAGGAGCAGGGATAACTCCTGAAGGGGGCAGGTGCAGCCAGGGACACAGCCCGGGGCTCGGCTCACACAGGGCAGCAACAGCGGCCAGCGATCTGTGATGCTCGCCTGCACCCACAGCACACCTGGGACGAAGGTGCGGGGTAGCCCCACGCTGCTGCTCCACAGCAAAAAGCCGAGGCCAGGGTGGTGCTGCCTCCACCTTGCGCCGGCTGTGAGCCTGAGGGCAGCTGCGGGCACGGCCCCGCTCCAGGGCCTGCCCTGGCCCACGCTGCGGCCTCAGAGCCAGAGAGGTCCTAAATAAACCTCACTGCGGGCAGTGCTGGGGGGGATCCCGTGCCAGGAGAGCTGACTCCTCTTCCAGATGGACCGGGCACCTGTGCCCGGGGGCAGCAGCAGAGTCCCCGTGAGGAGAGGCGAGGGCTGCCTCAGGTGGGGACGGACACTGCAGGCCATTCCAGCAGATCCTGCAGTATCCCAACCCCTGAGCCCCTCAAAGCCCTGAGAACACGGGAGGTGCCTCAGGGGAGCCGAGGCAGAGGAGAGAAAAGCCCAGCAGGAGCAGGGAGAGGCAGCAGCTGGGAACAAAGGCCAAGGTGGGGAAAAGGGGGCATTTACCCACCCCCTGCCACTTCACGTACTGCTGGGAGAGCCATTACACACGGATGAGAATAATTTCTGCCTCTATCCATTTTGAATCCATGCTTTTTCAAAGGCAAGCAGCATATGCCATTTGTGCCTCAGATTTTTTGTATCTTCTCTGAGCACAAATGGAGCACAATGGCATCTCTGAGGGAGGAATTCTGCTTTCTGAAATAGAAGATTGTTTTTACGAGTGAGAAAAGCTCTTTGTGAATTCATACTCACAGAGGAGACCTGAAGCTCTAGAGAACTAAAATAATAAAACCAAATCCTGCCAATAAACATACCTTCTTCAGCATGATAGAAACAGGGAAGGAATTAGCTGAATATTTAAAGCAAAAGCAGATGTTTGAGTTAGATAATACCTCTGAGGTGGTGAATATTTAAATTTCCCTTGTTCTTTTTTCCCTGAAGAGCAATCTTTCCAACATTCACAGACACTACTTTTGTTTCTAGAGTGGTAAAGCACAGAAGAAAGTCAAAAGCTTTTGGATAATTTCCATTAATGATATACCTTGTTAATGTCTCAATTCAGATCATACATACCTGGCAAAACTATAACAGCAAGGGTATTTCTTTAACAAAATGGTTTACCAAACCATGTAGTGAACTCTGTCACTTGAAACTTCGAGTGAAAGTTAAGACTTTATAACAATTGCATTGCCATTTAGCCAGCCTTCCCTACAGCTGTTAGATACTACTTTGTAGAGAAATCAAGATAGGTTGAATACAACCTGATTTTTCTTAATTTTATTAAGACTGATTTTTCTTAATCTTATGTAAAAATGTTGCACCTATTTTCCAATATGAACTACAGATTTTGCAGTGATAATAGATGGCAGTTTTACTCTTGCCTTCCTTCTTACTTTCTGCTGTGAACCTCTGCCCACCTGGTTTTTAGCCTTAAGACATCTTTCCATGTCAGGTTTCAAAGTCCAGTGGCCTTCCCCCATCACAGGAAAGCTGTAGAACTCATAATGAAAAGCACAGATCAGCTTCTCAACACCCTGGGAAGCCCAGCAGCATTCTTTTGGGAGGATGTAAGCCTCAGTCTTCATAAACATTGATCCCTTCAGTAAAGATTCATTGCGCTGCATCTTCGTGACAAAAGGGCTATTTTCACATTCACTGCCTCTGCACCTCTTTGGGAATGAGCCTTTTACACTATTTATAACTCATTCCCAAAGCTGAGGAAATTTCAGAAAACACACTGTTCCTTCTAGCTTTGCATAAACCTTCTGTCCTGCATGAGAGCCCTCCAAACCTCACTGTACATCTTGTCCACTACAGCCTCAGTAGTAGCAACAACACTGTCACATCAGTCTGAGCACCGTATGGCTTCTTCCTTCGGAGTTTTCCCCCATGTCTGACCAGGAAATTAATTTTAGTAGCCCAAAAGCATAGCCAACAACAAGCATATTTCCAGCATTTTCTTGTAAAGGACTTACTCTCTTGGTAAGAGGTCAGTAAAGGCAGTTATGCCTCTTCCATGGCTATTGATTCCCATCTTTTGCTGCTCTTACTTTCTAGCAAAAATTAAGAATTAGTGCTGTCACAAAAACAGTGCCTTAAAGGAACAATTCCTTGAAATTACGTTTTTCTAGCTAAGCTAAAGCATATTACTGGAATAACAGTAACGCATACAAACCACTGTAATACTAAAAATAAAACATCTGTAAGGATATGCCTCCTCCACCTTAACTGCAAACAAGATTAGACAGTGTATAATCAATATAAAATTGTGTTAGCTGCAGAGGCTATTTTCTACCAATATTACCCAAATGCTAATGCACATTTCATTTTAAAATCATTGTATTTTTATGTCACGACCATGGAAAATGCTATGCCATCTTCATAAAATTAAATTCTTCTCACAGTCAGAAATGATGGAAGAAAAGACAAAACCAGTTGCTGCCTGTAGTCATGCTAATTAAAAATCAATCCACTGCCAGTGCCTTACACCAAGTTAAATCACAAAGTTAAGATGGTGTGATATGGTAGCAAGACAAGAACTGCATTAATTAAAAAGTTAAAGGTGAGGCAAAATTCCACAAAAACAGGGTGAGAGTCATAACTGTCTCCAATACTGGAACTGAATGCTCTTCACACATTCAACATGCATTGGCAGGATTTTCTACAGCTCCGCAAAGGGAGTCCCAGCAGTGCCACACGAGTGGTTCTCTTCCTCCGTGGGGATCCACCAGGGCACCTCCTGAGTGCACACCTTGGGACAGAGCTGTAGCCCAGAACAGTGAGCGTGACAGAGCACAAGCACTGATAATGCACTGCCTTTCCCACTAAAGCAAAGACTGAGTGTTAATTCTCCTGCCCTGAAATGCATTTTCAGTCCCACTTGTCCTTATGGCAAGGAAGCCATTAACACCGTGCCTCAGGAATGAGAGGTAAAACTTAAATAAGACAGAGTCTCAGGGGTAAAGGACAGATTAATGTGTCTTCCAAGTCTTGCCCTGAACTTCACCCCAATCCCCAACCTACACAGTGCAGTGCTCACCTTATCCATTCCCCAGTCTCACAGGACTAAAGGGTTTGTCCTGCCTCTAAAAAAAAAAAAAAATTACTTTATTTTAGTTCTGCTTTTCTATTTTTACAATTATCACCCAAATAAGCAGAACACATACACACAAATTGCTGAGAATTTACAAGTCATATAATCATTATGTTAAGTTTATAGCTGAGATTCTCCCACCTCAACAACTTTAGCACACACCCACATGATTCCCAAACAAGGATTTGCCAGTATTTTTACTGAAGGCTAGAAGTTTACTGGAAAACATCCTGAATTGACTACCTCCTGCTTTTACCCTACAGAAAACAAGATGATAGGGTGCCCATTTTTAGTATGGGCATCCCTCTAATGAAATAGCAAGGATATAAACTGGTAGCTATGATGTGATCATAAATAATAGTGATTTTGTATATGGAAATACCATTAACAGAGTGGAAAAGAATCATGAAGTAACCAACTGCAGAGACACTTTCAAAAATAAGATTAGAGTGAAATTCAGCTAAATGGAACACTTGCAAATTACCTAACCAGCCATTTACACCTAGAGAGAGCTGGGTGTTATATTTCTAGAATGAAATTCAACTACTGATTTATTCATTTATCCTTGAAAGATCAGCATCTGCGGGGTCTGGTTCTCAGTCTGCAAATTTTGTTCTGGAGCTCCAAATTGAAAATAGCAAAAGAGAAAAATAATGACTCACACAAAATCTCAGCCTAGCCTTAAAGGACATCCATGACCACACAGCCACAGTAACTCACAAGCTACACCACCAAAAATCTCAGCTAGGTGACCTCAGTGAAGTTTCCACTCCCGAGGCAGACAGTGTTGACATTCAGCAACAATCAAAAGAACATTCACCATCAAAAGAATCTTTCAATTTTCATTGGAAATTAGCTATGGAGTTGATAGAACACATGATATAAATGGCCATATTTGACTTTTTTTGCAGAGGGATGAGAACCAACCAACCACAAATCAAGATAATACAACCCCAGTTTTTACACCTTTATTGATGACAGCTTCTCAGGGTTTTATCCTACCGACAACTGCAGAGTCTGTGTGTTTGTGCATGTTATCAGATAAGTATCCTTAAAAAACAGACCTCCAGATAAATCTGTCAGTCTGTTCTGATGCACAGTTAATGGGCATCCAGTACACAGTTATCAGTCATTCACAAATAGAACTTTACATACATAAGAACAGAAAATGGACAGAGATAAAGAGTAGGCAGAGCCTCAAAAATAAGTGCTCATTTACAATTCTTAATGCAAATACTAGCTTCTACTAAATTCACGTTACTTAATAAAAATTAACGCTAAGCCAATAAATTAATACTTTTTACAAACACAAAACAAGCCAAAGAGGATGAATATAGGCTAATTTCATATCTAAACAGTTTGCTTGATTATGTATTTAGTACTAAAGAGATGTATTTCCAGCACATTTACAAATGTGGTCGTAAAGCAAAGCTGCATGCCAAGTTACCATGACCAGAGCAGATTATCAGAAGACTTATTCCCACAATTCTGAACACTGTTCTGGAGGGTAACCAATGAGTACATCCAGAAAATACTCAATATATTTCTCCATTCTGGTTCCAGGGATTTGGCACATTGCCATGTCCTTGTAAGAAAAGCAGGGAGCAGTTCAGACTGGTGACAACCTGAATTCCTATCATGACAGCTGGGCCAGAGGTGCTCACCAGTGTAAGTTACTGAAATGTGAATATCGAGGTACAAATCCCTGCCAGTTGTGAACCAGCCACATCAGCCTGGCCAAAGAGACACTGATGGTGGTGCCCAAGAACAAAGGTGCCCCTGTCAGGCTGGACCTCACCACAGCCTCCACCGTCTCCTCCCTTTGCTTCTCTCCCTTTTTTCAGTACTACCTCAGCCATGTGCCTGTTGATGAAGCCAGCTAGTTTTCTTCCCCCACACCCCCTCAAATTGTTTTACTCCATCAAGTGTTTCCAGCTGGATGTCACACTGGGCAGCCTCGCTGCCCATGTTTGAGTACAAACCCTTCCCCCAGCATGATGTACGTGTAGAAGGACAGCTACACAACTCCCTGGCATGTTACAGGAGAGGGCAGGAGAGTAATTGCCCCTAGCTGTGTTTGGGACCACCTCTCGTTTCTTTCACTCACCCTCAAAATATTAAATAAGTGAGAACAATCCAAGCTCCACAAAAAAAAAAAAAAAANAGGTAGCTTTACAAAAGTGAAAAAATTAACTTTTACAATCAATCTCTAAATCCTAACTGTTCCCATAATCCTGCCACAGATATGACTTGTGCACGTACTAAAAACAAAGCCCTAAGCATTTTATAGCATTTTGTGAATCATACTGGTTTTAAAGAAGGAGAGATTATAACAGCAAATACCAAAGCCTTCCACAAAATGTAAACCACCTATTTCACAGATGCAGATGATATGATTAAATATTCCAAAACTATAAATATTATCTCTTTTATATCCCAGGGGATGGTTTAACATCCACATTTGTACAGAAAAGACTATACTGTGCAAATATATTCACACAAATATACATATGTGTATTGACAATAGAAAAAACATGCTGTAAAACAAAAGCCTTATGAACAAATAATTACCCCATAAGAATGGCAGTAAGGCATTCAGGGACAATGACCCCAGGTATTTAGTTCCTCTACTTTTTTCTTTACAAATATATTTTATATTGTATTTGATACTCTGGTATTTTATCTCCCATAATGACTCTGGAAAATGGTTATGTAAGTAGTTTTAACTAATGTTGTAAACAGGTTTTCAGCTATTTTACCATATGTTAAAGATGACAGAAGATGTTACAACAAGTCATGAAATTCATTCACAAAGAATTCATAGGGTTTTATGCTCTAAGGGTAGGAAATCATTTTGGCTGTCTCCCAGAATGAACTGTTTAATCAGAAAACAGTTGCACTGAATCAACTAGCAGCTCCATGCAGCACAACTCACTGACTCTTCCCATCGCCAAAATTCTCATTCAAGAGATAAACCTCTTCCCAGTTAATTGGTAGAAATAAGGGTTTGTGCACTTGTGAATGCCGAGGCTGCACAATATTGTGACAGACACTGATGTATCAGCATTGCAGGCGTTCCTTTTAACCTCCTGAAGATCCCAGGAAAGCTTCCCATTTGCCATTGCCACTAGACTGTGGAGGAAGCACCACAGCAGTGGGCAGACTGGCCTCTGCAAGTGTGAAAGGCAAAGAGAAACTAGGAATTTTTATCCCTAGAGGAGGAGGAGGAGTAGTAATTCGTCCCTCTGAAAGCATGAACTCGTTAGAATCCCTCTGAGCAAACCAGGGACCTTTAAAGGGGACATTAGCTTTTAAAGGCACTCACTTGATATTACTGCTTCCAGAGATACTTAATGTAAAACATGGCATTTAAAAAACCATCCTGGTAACAACCCTCTTTTATAAGGATTTAAGTAGACCTGCTCAAAGGCATTCACATGTCAGGCTATGAATAGGTGCTGCTGTAGATAGCAAAATACATGATTGCCTTCTGTGGAAATGCAGCAAATTACTGAGCTCACTTGGAACTCCATCTGCCTTAACACTGAGATGAACAGCTCATTCTTTTATTTTTCCTTTAAATACCAGTTCACATTAGTACATTTCCATTCCACCAAAAATCTCCCTGGCATTTTGCATCTTCTGGAGCACAATTAAGGCATACCTGTAAAACCTGACTAATTTCCAATAAAAAGTAATGCGATTATCTTGTTCAAATTAGATTTAATTACAAAGCCTCTGAGTGGTCTAAGAATATTTTTTGATACATGCTCAGCTGAAAATTGCCATCATTTTCAGCAGGGAACACAGCGTCCATTTCTGGTTGTGTCTGTCTCCTTCCAGTTTGCTCATCTCTGGTTAATTACACCACCCTGGCACATCTCCTCAAATGGTATCTGGTTTCCAAGCTGAAACATCCAAACCCAAAGGAAAATGCTCATAACCTTTCAGAGAGAGCACATCCAAACCCCCTGCGATCCAGGAAAAACACAGATCCACAGAAAACTGCTATCCACCAATGCAACAAAACACCTGCCTTTTTTTTTTTCCTCCTACCAGCAACACCACAGAGAGCTGGTTTCCAAGAGCACAACAGGCTGCTGCTACATGCTAGTGGCAAATAATCAAAACGTTATCATGACGTAGGTGAAGATGGAAAACATCCCACTTACCATCTCTCTCAGAATATACACTCCGACAGCATCCACAGTACCTGCATGCCAGTATTCTCCTACTGCCTTTATTGTTTTCACTCCATAAATCGGCATCAGAAATAAGAGCCAAAGAAAGTGATAATAATGTAGATAGGGATGCTGAATGCCACATTCACTTACCTGCAAAAGGAAAAGGACAGGGTTTGAGCTCACTAATCACACCAGTCGGCTAATCTTATTAGATGGCTGCTAATTATCTCTGACACAAAGAAGGATTACACGAGGCAGGCAGAGAAATGGGTTTTTTAAATAGATATAGAAATGTTTTTAATAGACATTGATTGGATATACTGGGGAAAGAAACAAATGTATTTGTCCAGGGATCATAAACATTTCCCTTTCTGTTTGGTGAAGAGCAGATGTGACAATGAAACAGGTGGTGGAAATATGAACCCTCCTAAAACCTCCAGGGTGTTTTCTCAGGAAGCGTCTAATGATTGTCACTGGATCCGTTGCAGCGCTTGCTTTACAGGCTAACGTGGTACAGGGAGTTGCTGGGGTTTTGCCAGTGATCTCCTTGGCAACTGGCTGCTCAAAGGAGCCACAAATAGAAGCAGTAAACCCCACTCCCGATTTCAGTCTCAAAGCAGTTTGCACTTCTAATGTTCACCGAGCAAGAAAATCTACATCCCACAAAGGCAGGGTGCTCAAAAGAGCATGCATTCCCTTTCCTACCATACTACAGCCACAGATGTGGGAACAGCAGCCTAATTCGTGCACCAGTTGTGCCAAAATAACGGAATAAATTACTTTAAAAAGGTTTCCAAGATGATCCATTTTACAAGGAAAATCTTAATTAACAGCAGTGCAGTGTTCACACAGATTTCTCAGTAATACAAGGTACTCATTTGGTCAGAGAAAATGAGAATTTATTCTCATTTATTTTAAAGATTTATTATAGTGACTTAATATGATTACTTATTTCTGCTTAGCCTACAATACAAGCATAAATGTATTAAATTTAGGTCACCCACATATTTTTATATAGTAAGACAATAAACAGAAAACAAAAACCTAGAAAGAGTAATTTGCTGTCAGCTGTTCTGAATAACCACTTCATATATTATTTAACTGCATCTCTCCAAGAATAGCAATTAATCATTCATGCTTGCTCATTAAATATAAGTTTTAATTTCTTCTGCATTTTCTTTGTAACTCACTGGTTAAAAAAAAAAAAGGTATTTTCTTTAATAAAAAAAGTATTAGTATTACAAAATAACTATTATCTGCATAGCAGGCTTATTTATACAAATACATAGGAAACTAAGATATAACTTCATAGTGTTTTACAGATAAAATTAATCATCTTCTAGGAAAGATTTCTAGGAAATAATTAAGATTAATCCTGAAAAATCAAATCAATTTTAAAACTTATTTCAATATAAAATGATGCTTTCAGGAAAAGGTATTTCCTGAGTTACTCAAACACAGAATGCATGTGTTAGATAACAACACCAGGCATAGATTCCCCACCAAAGTAAGCACAACCAAAACATAAGAAAATTGCATGCCACTAACTAATATCAATGTCATAATCAAGGTCAAAATTAATTTTAAAGCTTCCTGCAATCTCTTAACAGAGAAAACACCAAAGAAATACATAAGTAAACACATCAGTCACATGTGACACCTTTATACAGAGACAAAGTACATGCTTTGTTCAAGGTAACTTGGACCAAATGATCCTTGAGGTCCTCTTTCAACTTGATATTCTTCAAATCTCTGTAATACATGTCACAACTGTACACAATTTAATAGTTTTTACTTGAATAAACACACAGTTCAATTTTAAAACTTGAAGCTGCTTTTCAAGTCTGTAAAGGTTTCACCATATAAAAAATGTCTTACAACGTCTTGTTTAAGCTAAGTACAGAGTGTCACCAGAACTTGGAACATAGCATTTACCTTTTAAATTAGAGTTCCAAAGATGTGTGGTTCAAAAGGGACTCATGATACGCAGTTGACATGATGAAAGACACAAATGAAGGTGGACATGAGCTGGCCTGAGTACCAGCCACAGCCCAGGAACACCACTCAAACCCAAGCTCAGGCCAATCTCCTTTTCAGCAGCGTTGCTTCTGAAATAACTTGCAGAGATCTTTCTGATATGTGTGCTTAATGTCCTATTGTGTCACACAGACACAGCCAGAGTGATCCATCTGATTATCCTGCCCAACCTCTACCAACACAGGCTGGGCAGCCTGCAGAGAGGCAGCAGGTTTGGAATTCACCTGCCTTACAAAGCTGCGCTGCCAAGCTGGAGATCCAGTCTGAGTAGATAAATTCTGTCTTTTGACTGCCCCTCTGTTGAGCACTTGGAGGCTCATCTTTGCGTGAGCAAATGAGTTATATTTGTTAGTGAACAAGCAGCAACTCAGCTGATGAGGTAACAAATGTCTCACCAGGCGATTTCCTACCTTCCCATGAAAACTGCCTTCTGTTTGTAGTCTGGGGTCAATACCCCAGAGTTAATCTCTGTTTAACATCTCATCTGAAAGCTTCCACAGCTGCTGATCACGTGAAGGATCTGGGCAGGTTGAAAGGATTGGGAGCAGCCAGTGCCCACTGACTCTGAAGAGATCATACAAAAGGTCTCAGCTGGACAAAAGCAACGACTGAAGGATTTAAGAGCTGGGCCTCAGGTGCACAAGGTGGTTGACAGCAATTTTACATGTATTTCTGCAGAAGAATAACAGACTTGATGCAAGTCCTTAGCATCAACAGCAACAGCTAAGAAAAGGAGAAGGTGTACATATCTTCCCTATGCCCCTTGGAGGGGGCAATGCCAGCAGGGAAGGCTGCAGCACAGAAACCAAAACAATCCTTGCAATGTGTTACCAGACTGGAGAGAAGAGCAGCTACCCAAAGAAATTACAGCACATTTCTCCACTGTTCAAGGCCAAGCGCCTTGGAGAAGCCCAAAAAGAGTTAGGAATAAGAAGTTGTTCTTTGTTATCAAATTTCTGCTAACTGAGGAAACCACAGCATTATTTAGGTAAAAAAACTCCACAAACGAGACATGCAGAGATATAGACCATTGTCAAAAGATGTTCTAAAGGACAGAAGAAAATTAATTCAAGGAGAAATTTATGAATGGACATTTCTCATTTAAGGGACTAGTATTGAAGTTATTTACAACTGTTGCAATTCCAGGGCTTTATTGTTAGTAGGGAATTATAAAAACCAAGGGCTCAGCTTATTTTGTCAGCTGCAAACAAGTTACCAGAGCATAAATGATCAGACTGCTCGCAAGAGACAACCCAAGAATTTCCATTTCCTTTTCAATGCCCAGTTTTCCATAGCAAGAAGACAGTGAAAAATTACTCCAAGCTTGTCATATGCTTCCACCTGCCTGAATGTATTCTGTAAAGGAAATGAGAGAACCACCAGAAGAGCTGGCCCCTGTTCTGAACCACAGCCAGGCAAGATTAAGAGGAAAAGAAGCAAAACCTAATCAGCTAAAAGTTATGCAGGAGACCTACACTAAAATCTCTAAAGGTGTGAAAAGAGAATAAAAGATACTGCATCATCTGAAAAGACAGAGAATGGGATGGAAGCAGGGTCTGACCTGGTCAAAAGTCTTAGAAATCACAACACAGAATATTAAGTTCATATGGAAAGACAGAGATTAAAAGAGCAGCATGACAAAACCACACACCAAACACCCAAAAGTCTGAGGGAAATAGGGTAGTCAGAGCTGGCAGAAGAGGGATGAGCTTACAGCAAACCTAGCCAAAAGAAAACCATGGCATAAGCCAACTTTACATCAGTGGAAGTGAACAGATAGTGACAGATTTTAGAACTCCGCAGTGTGAGAAGCCAAGCCAAGAGATGATGGGAGAAGGAAAGGAAAAGGAAGACTTCCCAGAGCACACTCAAGGTTAGCAGGGGATCAGTGGGAAGTAGGAAAACATAAATTTTTTTCCCCTCCACTTTATAGCGAAGTGATATTAAGAAGACAAGAAAAGATACACCTGCATAGGGAAAGCACAGTTATTCAAGGAACAGAAAGAAGAAAAGCACTAGTCAGAATACAAGTAAGGGGGGGAAAAAAAAAAGAAAAAAAAAAAAGAAAAAAAAAAAAAAAAAAAAAAAAAAAAAAAAAAAAAAAAAAAGCAGCACCAGAATAGGAGGAAATCTAGGAGGATAAGTATGAACACAAACCAAATATAGGATTTGAACCCATAGAACAGTTTCTTTAGACTAGGGTAGGATATGAGGTAGGAAGGATTAAGTGAGGAAGATTTTGAATAGAATGTAAAGGCAGCATAAAAAAGTCTGGTCAAGTGACAAAGTGTCATATCAATGTTCAGTGAAGGATCAGCACAACTTCCACTTCCATTTACGTGTGGCATCCAAAAGACAAAATTATGCCAATGGCATGGTACCTTCTCTAAAAGTGTGCAGGATTCTGAAAACTGGGACTTTTGGCAAGATAAAGAGATGCTGGTGACAGATGTGATATTCTCTGGAACAAGAAAAAAATCCAATACAGCAAATTAAAACTAGATACACTTTAGGGGAACACATCTTTAGTCCCCAGTTCATATATGAGCAGTCAAACTATGCATCAGTTTTACTCTAGTTCTAACACTGCAACCCTGTTAAAAAAATAAATAAAATTCTCTTGTATACAATAAAGAGGAAACTGAAAAGAAACATTGCACTAAACATACAGTAAGAATCTCACCAGCAAACCAATAATTCCACACCTTGTGTCTAAACTAAATGGCCTGGAAAGGACTATGAGCTTCTCTGGTGTGCAAGGAAGGTGTGGACAGAGGTTGGCATCAGCACTTCAGCTGAGTCTCTAGACATCTCAGACCCCCTGGTCCTGATCTCATCAGCAACCAGTGAATTCATGTCCCTGTGCACCAGCTCCTGCTGCCCCACAGCAGCCTGGGGGTTCTTCTGGCAGGACAAGCTCTAAGAATGCCTTGAAGCATTGACTCTCACATAAAATTTGTCACAGGCTTTAATAAAAATTAACAAAACTGTTGATTCATTAAGGAGATTTGGGATCTGCTCTCTATCAAATAACTTAGGTTTCCTTCTGTTCACTTCTTCTGATTTTGTGACATCAACACAGAATGATTCCAGTTTTTACTGTTTGCCATCAGTCAAGAAACAAATCTGGGAAGGTTTTGTCTATACAAAAGTGAATACTAATATTGTGAAGTGTCCCTTTGCTCCATTTATATTCCAAAATTTATAGAAGGATCTATTGCACCTTTCAGGCATCATTTTCCATGCCCTGCAATGCACTGTTAACAAAGACTGTTGAGAAATAAGGGATGTCTAGAAGACTTCAAGACACAACCCTCCAAACCTTTAATGTTTAAAATGGTCCATGACATATTTTGAAACTATTTCTGTCAGTAGAGGAAGACTTGCATTTGCTTGAAAAGAAAAATTCATTGTTCTTTAAGGAGCAGGGTTATCTACAGAACATGAACACCTTTCACCTCATCAAAGTAACTTGGGGGTCACATAAGTCACTCTTGACCACATCTGCTGGAAGCAAAAGAAAAAGAATCTCTAAACCATTGTGTTGCAATCAGATACAAGCAACTGAACTGGAAATGCCCAAGGCAGCTGTTTCAATAAAGAATTCCATCCAGAGTTAACTGGTCTCATGCTGTTTAACAGCTAAGATAAGCTGCAGGTAAAACATATATCTACTGCATATATTAGTTTCAATCACACATGAACATGTTCACAGAGCCCAGAAAAAACTCAAAGGCTCCATTAACAAAATCTGACATGATACTTTATCCTCCTACAAGAGGGAAAGGTAGGTCATGAGTGCTGTAGTCATGGTAAAGGCAAAAAAACCTCAAAAACACCCAACAAAAACACCCTAATAACAATGAAACAAAGAACCTGAAAACAACAGAAGCAGAGAAAACCCTGAATATTTCCTGAAAATAGAAACTCACTTTATATATATAACTCCATTGGCAGGGGAAAAAAAAAAAAAGCCAGTAAATCCTTTTATAGAGGAAAATGCACTCATTCCAACTCACAGGAAGCAACAAGGGCAGGAAAGTGTCCCTTATTCTTTGGCTAAAATGAAACACTTTTTCTGCCCAAAATCTTGTGAAGGCACACCACACAAATAAATGTACCAACAAAAGCAATGCATTGTGCTTATCTCCTGGAGTTTTAGTTTTTCAGCAGTTCCAAATGGCTCCAAGTTTAGTTTGTGCAAGGTTGTGACAAGCTGAAACTATGAGAAATTGGAAAAAAAGGAAAACTTATTTCACAGTGAAATCTCTGTCACAGTGAGCATTAATTTGGATTTTAGCAGAAATTCGTTATCTGACCATATCACAGATATCCTCCATGCACGGTCTCTCTCTTTTCTTTGCTCTTGGCTGGGTATCTTTAGGTCAGAATTTTGAAAAAAAAAAAGAAAAGAAAAGAAAAAAAGGAGGCATTTGTGAAGGTTGTTTTAAATGGAAAGACTGAAGAGAAAGCTGTGGCTGGAATCAGATTTTTCACATGATCCCTGCATACATGGCCTGAATCCCAAAAGGTCCCTGAGCAAACCTGATGTCTTTTCACCATGCAACTATTAAGAACAGTTTGAAAAGGCAAAGACTGAGAACACAGTACAAGGATTATCAAGGGCTCTCCAAAAATCACACCCAAGTGCTGCACATTCTGACAGCAACTTACCTGAGAAGGCTGATAGAAAACACAGCCCAAAATTTGATGAAAAGAATAAATTTTGCACATTTGTCAAAGTTTTCCCTCCTACACTTTTTTTTTTTTTTTCCAGAAAAACAGTAAGGCACTCTTTAGTTTTAATGCTTTCTTCACTAAATTAATTCCTTTTGCTTTTTGGTACAATTCCAGCAAATTCCACAGCTGGGGAAAAATAAAATCAAAGAGGAGGCTTTTGATCCACTATTCATTTCATGAAAGGAAATACCCTTTCAATCACAACACAGATATTGTTTTCTGTGAAGTACTGTACCTTATTTGGCATCCAGTCAACTCTTGGCACTTTATCCAGAAGTACCAAATCTCACCTCATGGAACTGGCATTCACAAGTGTTATATATCCCACAATTATTTCAATAAAGACCAAGTCAACCTCATTAAACAGCAAACACAAGCACATCATAATGAATTACAGTAATGCCAGAACACAAAAAACCCCACCTCCAATGGGCACTTAAGGGCACCATTTGGTAGAAGAGACTGATTAAAAAGTATAATACATACTTTCAGCATTTTAAAATCAGAATCAGTCACCCTTCTAGAAGAAACATACTTCTGTTGAATTACAAATTATGGAGCTGACTAAAGAAATCAGAGTGAAATTCTCTGCCTCTTGCTGTGGAAGAGTTTAATCACCATGTTTCTTCCTAGCTCTGTGTGCTATGAATTTATGAATTTCAGGTAAGCTAAGCGTGCTTTACAGATCCTGGAAGAAACTGAAATGCTAGGTATTATCCCTAATATCTGAAACCAGCTGGAGCCCAGGCAGTTGCTGAACCCATCTCACAAATTTCAAGCACAAAGGCATCAGACAGAAAGAGTGGGCTGAATTCAGGCAGACAGCAGTCTAAGAATCCTGCAAAATTAGACTTGGACATCTCTGTACCTGACTTCACAAGAGTCTTCCTGCTAAACATTCCCCAAAAGGTGACTGCAGCTCTGAACATTTATTCACATCAACAGTCCTGCTGAGATGTTATGAAGTAATAAAGCACTTATGCTTTTGTGCTACTGTCAAATGCACAAAGGCAATTGTGCAGCACACTCAGAGCAGGGCGATTCATTTATTGACTGTATTTTGCCATGGTTACCTGGATTCATGAGCTACAGGAAAGCAAGCATTTATTTTGATGCTGTAGGAAACCCAGGAGGGTAATATGCAATATTGATGAACTAGACTAATAAGAGTATTACATGAGGACACTAGAAGTTCCTTTGGGAAGATTTGTGGGGAAAAAATCAAAATCAAGCCTGCTAAAGAGGTTTTCCAATAACTGACCTTTGCTATTCATAAAAGCAGAACACACAGCAATGAAAAATGCAATTCTGGAAAAGCTCTGCAATTTGTTAGGATTTTAATTTCTGCCACATGGAGCACCTTTACCATAAATTTGCCAGGAAAGTCCTTTACAAATGAACTAGAGTTTGCAACCCACTGGGAAAAACAACTTATCTAGGTCTCCTATTTTCAACTACGATGTACATTCCCACACGTGAGAAAAGCACTGTGGATTTTTTTGTAGCAGTTTGCTGTTATTGGTTCTGTGTGGATTAGCAGGTAATAGCATGGTTCCATCTCTCAGTTCTCAGCTAGGTTATCTAGTTTCTTTCTCCAAGTTACTTAGACTGTTACCCATGTTGGTTTTTTTCATACAAGAGCAGCAAGCAATTCAAGTTCAGCAATACAAGCATTCTGCAGGTGAGATTCATATTATTGGCACTATTAGTTAAAGGTGACACATTGCACATGACAGTACAGTGTCACTGGCAAATACTTTTATTTGAATGAGTCAGTTAAGAGCTCTGCACAAATCAAGTGATCTCCACCTGAAGAAAGGGCACATCACCTTCATCTACCAGGCAGCTCTGAGAAAAGATTTTGCCAAAAGTATAGTCTGAAGCCAGTGGTGGTAGGTGTGGTGAAAGAGTTAAAAGTCACACAAGGTTTCCAGGTGCAGCACTTCACCAACATGGCTGCAGAACTTCCCCACTACAACTCCAGCAGCCAGGTCAGACTGAACAGAGCTGCCTACCCCACGCTGTGCAGACACACACACACAGAACCCTAAAAAATGAGTTATTTCACAGTAGAAGAACAGGTTAGGGAAAACTGAGGAAAATCATTAAGCCACACAGATGAAGTCCCCCCCATGTCACACTGTCCTTTGGAAAGTTGCAAAGACAGTTTGGGAAACTCCACGGCATGTTTGAGAAGTGTGGCTACACACATCAAGCCCAGCCTGTGCTGCTTCTAGAGAGACCTGGCAAAAGGCTTGCACAGAAACACAAACACCAGGATACCACTGCAGCAGCCAACTCCAATTACTTACAGGAAAGAAGAAAGTATCACTGCTTCAAGAACTTGCTTCCATTCTCCTAATAGCTACTGGTTCGCTGATCACAGCTTGTGAAACAGCTTGCTTTTCAGCTTATAGCTAGAATGCAATTCAACAAGGAGTAATGGAAGACTTGGTATGAAAAGCTACATATGGGCAAAGTTTCTGTCTCCCATTTATTTCCATCCTCACTGTTGACAGAGAGGTTAGAGCTTCCCCAGGGGCTCTGGACACCAGGTCAAGGTCTGCTGGCTAAGCAGGAACACGCATTTGCCTAGAAACTGCATAAAAGAGCAGGAGAAAAAATAAAAATATCTAGCAAGCCTCTGCATCCTCCAGATTCCCTTCAAAGACCCTCAGCCTTTTGAAGGAAACAGAACTGCTCTCAGCCTTTTAAAGCACCAGGATAGTGCCAGTGCTACCATGCTCAGTTTACACTGAACTCCAAGCCCTTGCAGCAGCTGGTTGACCATTTGCTCCTCCTGGGAGCTCCACAGACAGGTTTTCTTCTTGTTACTATTATTGCTGCTTCCATCCTAACAGGCCTTCCAAATTTGTACCTTCTGTGCCAAAAGCAAATACTTAAACAGTAAAATTGAGAGGCAAAATGGAACCATCATGGTTGTTATGTTCTCCTTAAAAACATAATTTGCTCCTCAATTTCTTATTGTTTAGATGGTAAAAAGGTTGAACACAAGGACCAGGTCCTTATGTCATGCAGAATGCTGCATAAAAGGCCTCTGAGGATAATTGTGGATTCGTTACTACTGTTAAAAATCAACTTACTACACAAGAATTTCCCAGCTCAGGCTCTTCAGCATCTCAAAACAGCAACTGAAAGTGAAGGTTGTTATTTTTCAGACTGTATTTCCTTTCTTGACTGTTTTGTCACTATGAGCACACCATCCTTTCCTCCCAAAAGCATCCTACGACCTTCCTGCATTGACATTTAATATTTCATGGTGACTGTCCAGAGAGTGACATGTATGCAAAAGATAACCAAGACAACAAATAATTAGCAGGTTTTGGCTGGCTGAATGCCTCCTGCAAAGAAAACAGCAATTTATCTCCTCACAAGAGACAAAGGAAAAGACTGAAGGAGCTCTAAGGCATCTTGCATTAAACCATTATAATTCTTCCCTACAGTGTAATTCCTTATTTAAACACATTAAGTGAACTAGGAGTTTCTGTGCAGTAAACAGAGACAGTGCCCCACGCCCCCTCCCTTTTCATTTAGCTTTAAAATCAACTGAAATAATGCAAAAGTAATTGGAGTGATAAGTCAGAGCCATGTTTTATTTCTTTTTCAAATTAAACAGTTTCAGCCTTAACTGGTAACAAAAACTGAATTGGATTTTTCAATTTCCTAGATTGTCATCAATTGCTTTTTCACTGTTGTACCCTCTCTGAGCTTCCTTCATTTTGCCTGGACATGGTTGAAAATTAACTGGAACACAAAATGGAAATGTTCCTCCTCTCTATTAGGAATATTTGCCAATGTTAGCTGGAGGTCTGCATTTCCTCTCTGCCTGTCATCCCCCTCATACTGAAAGTGGAGACAAAAACACTTTTATTTCCCCCCTGGGCAGGAACACAGCCCTTCTTCCATGTGGCTGCAAATCCCTCATCTCCCCTCACCCTACTGCACAGCAAAGATGGAGAAACCTGTCACCCTGTTTTTGAAAGCCTTCTGAAAAGTTTATATTCTCGAGTCAGATTTTCTCATGCACTGTACTAAAAACACCAGCTTTGTTTACATTCCTTCCTGGAGAAGGGAATCTGACTGACTGGTCACTTCACCAGTCTGGTTGAGAGGTGGGATTTCATCTTCCAATCCTCTCCCACTTTGCAAACTCTATAAAATTGTGTATCCATAATAAATGATATCTCTTTTGGGGGGCCTTGGCTGTTCTCCTAATTGTGGGGAATCTGAGTCCTTCTTTCGTGACCGGGTGCTGCAGGTACTACAGAAACCCATTCCCAAATCCTAGCAGCTTGTGGGACCGACAGAGGGAGAGCATTTGTGAGTTGATTCGATCTTTTACAAACCCATGCCAGAAACACCAGCAGAAAACCACGTCAATGACTAAATACCACAGGATCTCCCATCTTCTTCCCATTCAGGACCCCCAAACCCAGTGAGACCACACAGGGACCATTGTGAGAGTGAGTTGGGAGGGAAGCTTATCTCCAACACTGAATATTCCTGAAATTCTGCCTGCACTGCCCAGCCCAATTTATATTTATATTACAGAATAAGCAGGTGTGAGCAGCTGAGCCCTCCCCAAAGCCAACCACCACAAGAGCAGGAAGCACCTCTGGGCAGGCAGCCACACCTGCTGAGCCAACAGCAGCAGCAGCTGCGCTGCCAGCCCTCCCCAGCCCACACCCCTGGCTCAGGGAGCCCCAGCGAGGTCTGCAGCTCACACTTGCTGACTCCTGCTCCTCAGCAGCCTTCACACCTACAGCATCACGTGCTTTTGAGTTCTGGCTGTTCAGGAGCCACATGTGGCTCGAGAGAGGAGCCACTTTCCCGAAACAGGAAGGCTAAGATGAGCTTCCTGCAGCCATAAACGCCGGCCTCGGATTGAATGGTGTGCTCTGAGATGTGGCAATGCAAAAAGAGGCCAAGTTGCTATTTAAGCTCTCAAAAGCTCTTCTAGGAACTGTGCTGAAAAACAGTACCTTTACATTGAGGGAAGAGAGGTGTTACATCAAGGCTTCATTGAAATTGTGTGCAATACCGGAGAGCAACAAACGGAAGAAGTGAGGCAGAAGAGTGAGAAGATGTGGAAATTGTTACTGAATACATAAACACTGCCAAGTGCTAATCAAGTGTGTTTCTCCCTATATCAAGTTCATGGCATACAGAACAACATAGTGTGAAAGTTTTCACACTAAAGTGCTCTTCGTATCAAGAGACAGCAACAGATCCTGCTTCCAGTGAGCAGGGTCTTCTTTGAAGCCTTTGCATCTGACAAATTATCAGTCAGAGAGAACAAAATTACTTTCCATCTTCTCCCGTATTTCCACACTTACACATCTCGAGAGAAAGCCAGTCTTTTCCAAAGTGTTTCCAGTGTTAATATACCCAATTCTTTTAAATAAGAATATACATATGTATTAGTCACATAAAAAAGCTTCAAAACTATACCTAAAATCTGCAAAATCTACAGCAACCCATGCTTATTAGCACATCTGTGCCAGTTTAAGTGGATGCCATTGATTTAGCTCATCAGATAAATGTGTTTATCATCAGCTATGCTTCTCCCATACTTCCAGTATAAAATTCAATGACAGATACACGATGCAGAGTCTTAAAAGGGACACAACAAGCACTGACGACTTGTCATAAGTGATTTCATGCAGAAGCTTCCAGTCCTAAGTCCCTATTTGCATAAATTTGAACTCATGAATAAAGCAGTTACTCTTAGAACTCCCTCAATAATCAGTTTTTCCACCACTGCCATTTTTCAGCAGCAAAATAGACCTATCTCACCATGGTCCTGAGGAAAATGTGCTCATTGTCTCATGCATCTGAGGAGATGAGTGCAGATAATCCTAAAGTTGGTTTAAATATGTTACTTTTCCCTTGAAAATTCCACTGAAAGTGAAAGAGAAGATGTAAAGGGAAGGAGTGCGCTGAACAAATTGAGGAGTTCCACATTTTTCATTTTTCTTTCCCTCTTAAAAGAACATCCTCTAGCATTTCCAGATTGATTTTTGAGATGCCAGGGAGGGGAGATAACTAACATCCCAGGCTTAATCCCATCCGTGCCACTGTCCTAGAGATGGTGGAACCCACAGGAGAAGACAACAAAGGCAAAATCAGGCAGTATGGGTTCAAGTATTAACCTGCCATAGCAGGGATAGAGCAAGGTAACTAAATACACCCTGAGCACATGCAGCAGCTTTTTTGGCTGCTAATTCTGAGACGGTGTCAGTTTTTGATGGCTCATGCTATGAAACACATCAGTGCTTGAAAAGTCTTCCTGGCTGGCCTCTCTGTGTGTTGTTGCAGTTAGAGAACAGCCAGAAATGCCCCTGACCAGATTTCTTTCCATTCTGTTACCTTTTCACTTACCCAACTCAGCCTGTTTATTGCAGACTTCATTGGATCAAAAGAGTGACCTCAAAATTATAAGGGGTTTGCTGCTGCTAAAATTGTTAAAGTACAAATACACACAATCAACCACTTGCAGAGTGTATGCTTGCAACCCTATTAAAGACTAACCACTTGGGAAAAATGTTTTACATTTTACCAGTTTACCTTCATGTCAGTAAACTGCATTGAAAACACTGGACAAAGATCTCCAATACAGGAAACAACTTCACTACAAGCTCTGAAATATATCACTTACAATATTCTGTACTACCTTTGAAACTGCCCATCATGGAGCATCTCTGCTGGTTGGTTATACTGTGTATGAAAGTGGTTCAGAAGTTACAGCACAAGACTACAAATTGATTCTTCTTGGGTTTATTGCCAGCTTTACTTGTGATTTGCAGTGAAACAAGGAGTACTACAGCAACTCTAAACTACCTAAGGCTTTGAAGACAGAGACCAAGCAAGGTACTCAAAACTGTGGGGCACTGGGAATTGCAGAAAAACCTGATTTTAGCTCTCCTGGCTATTTGTTACTGTGTAAGTCTCAGTCAGACAATGCAGGTTAAATCAAACATATTGAAACGTGCCCTTTGCTGCAGCATTTTAGGGACATTTATCAATGGCCCCTTTACAAAACTGTGGTACCAATCAGTAAATCCTGTGCACGATGTGTACTACACTCATAAGGCAGCAAGCAGCATCCTACATTTCACATTAAGGTAGATAGGATGAGAATTTGTTAATTGTTTATAAACCTTGGTTTGTGCTGCCCACTGCTTTGATTGCAAACTCAACTGTTTTTATTGCTACCACATGATCTCTAAGCTTCCTCTTGCTGATGAGAGACCTCTTGTCACTCCTGTATTCCCCTGATTCTCAGACCCTGTCTGTGCCCTGCTACTTTAGACTTCCTGTGTTCTGTTCTGTTGTCATTTTTCCTTCCTCTGTTCTCCTAGGAGATCTGCCATATTTCCATTTCTGTGCCCTATCACCTCTATCTGACAGTCCAATCTTGCAAACACAGATTTGTGCTCGGAGACTCAAGATGGCAAGCTAGCTCGTTCAAATCTGTGATATTTAAGCTCTTATCCAACAAATAACCAAGTAACTTATTTTCACTTCAGTGTCAGCTGATTTTGCTATCATTACTGCATTTGGCAACAAAAATAAAATACTCCTTCTTTGGTGAATTTTCTAAAAAGTAAAATGAAGAAAGTAGTGCCATGGAAGCACTCAGAAGATCAGATTTTAATAACATTAATTCAGTAATACTAAATATGCTTATTTCCACAGAGGCAATAATGCCATATATACCATGTCATCAGAAGAAATTTATTCAACTAATTGATCCAATATACAGCCAACTTTATTTGATAAGGCTGTGTCAGCCTGATTGCAGATGCATTTGGAATTCGACAAGTAATTCAGCAGGAACAATAATCATCATGCCACACTGACATGCTTTTCTTGCCTTGCTTACCTTTGGCCTTACAGCTCCACATCCAACCAATGGGGATTTGAGAAAGACAAGTACTCATTTTCTTCTCCATGAAGGGATGTGAAACCCCTGCTCTCCCAGCCACAAGCTTCAAATCTCTGTCCTGAATCAGCAGACTGTGGATTAAATACAGAATTTCACCACCGTCTTGAGGCTTTTTGAGACCTGTAGTGAGGATTATTCTGTTTTGTGAAAAACACTTCAACATGGTGGGGGGAAGGATGGAGTGAGGAAGATGCCATTTGACTTAGAGAACCCAGAATAGGAAGGAGAATCCCTATCACGTTATGTGG
The DNA here is from genome assembly GCA_013400775.1 of Chaetops frenatus. Classification (NCBI taxonomy): domain Eukaryota; kingdom Metazoa; phylum Chordata; class Aves; order Passeriformes; family Picathartidae; genus Chaetops; species Chaetops frenatus. The sequence continues at coordinate 34,185 of VZTR01031127.1, forward strand.
AAGGAATTATCATGTGCTCATACCAATAGGTAACCAAACATTGATGAGTGCATGCTCAGATTTTTTAATTTTTTTNACGTGTTTCAGTGGTCATCTCTTGCAGAGAAGCGAATGTTCCTCCGGAGATTTATCGCACCCCAGCCCCACCCTGCCGTGGCATCTCTGGAGGCAGGCGGATCAGCTCCCCTTCCTGCCTGCGGCACACTGGGTCACGGCTGCGCGCTCTGCGGCCACGCTGGGCACCTGGCACAGGCAGCGGCGAGGGCAAAGCTGCTCCTCTCCCAGGCCAGCTATATTAAGGGGCTTACTCTGCAAGGCAAAGGAAGTGCTGAAAGAGGATACAAATAGATTAATGTTACAGCTCGTAAGCAATCCCAGGAAATTAAAAACAGTCTGCCTGAGGAACGCAGAGACTGATGTGCTACCAGGCATCCTTCCCCAGCTCTCACCATAGTAACCAGGATAGCCAAGCTGTCTGTGTCTGTTAGCTAGGGCATTTATAGCTGAGAACATTTTCCTCCATTTCTGTAACACAATTTGCAATTGGGCAAAAGACTTCAAACAGCTGGAAAAAAAAAATTAATCAAAACCTAAAGGAAATGTCCGCTTTTTAAAATATATATATAGAGCAAAGGGAGAGAGAAAGCTAAGAGCTCTGTGACATGGTTTCTTCACACAGTAAAGCCTTCTCTCTATAGAGATGTCTAACTAAACAAGATATATACTACTCTGAACATTACAGATCTCGCACTCCATCATGCATCACAGACATTTCTGTATTTGTGTGCAATGAGATCATTTATTTTGGTAGCTATTAGTCCTAGCAAAAACACTTGTCTATATTTAGGTATTATACTGAAATACTATTTCCCCAAAGTTCTTGTACTTGAAATGTACATAAATAATCAACAGCTAGTAGCCAAAACAAACAAATTACAATGAATATGCAAGTAATTTTGTTTTTTATTAATTATTCTTTTCAAGCTCTATGGTAAGTTTTCAATATAGAGCGAGTTGAGCAGATAAGAATGGTAACTGCTGTGTTTATACCCTGTGCTGAACATACTCCTGGAAGCTCACTCTGGAGGGCCAGGCTTCAATCACACCCTCCAGCTTGCATCTTTCCGGCTGCTCACACAGATTATTTTGCTGATACCACCATGTCAAAGGCACCAGGCTTCCATCTGTACATTCCCCTAATATACTTCAAATTCCTAAAAAAAACCCCACCCCTGCTCTACTTCTCATTTACAGTTCTTTGGCTGTACTAAAGTTAGCCAATGTGAGGACACACACGAGTGGCTGTACAACAATCCCCTGCTACAAAGCACGGAAAAGAGCATTCAGGATCATCCTCTCTGTGCCATCTCAGAGGAGGGGAACAAGCCCCAGGGACCCACCATCCCACTTCCTGGCTGTTCCAGGAGATGAGAAGACTTGCATGCTACAAATCCCATGCTGAGGCCTCAGACCAATGCCAAGCCCCTCCTTGCCCTCCAGCACCGTGGCCCTACACAGCTCTGCACATTTGCATAGGGGCTACTGACAATACATTCCACAGTTAGAGACAGATTTTTTTATTTTTTTAATAAACCTGGGCTTTGATTCCTGCATTTCAACTGAAATAGAATGTACCTTTCTTGCTTCTCCATGGGTATGCAGAACCTCATTTCTCACAACGTAATTCATCACAAAAAAGGCTGCCAGCACTGCCATTTTGTGCTGCCTGCCTGCCACACAAGATTTTGCTGAGATAGCCATTAGTGCTAATGCTTATCCTGGCAATGGATCACGCTACTGAATAGATTTGCTTGCTATAATTATTTGAATTACTTAAAATTAGTGAAGTGCCAATCATTTGTTCAGCAGGGAGGAGATGCATACATTTTCTAGCAAAAATCAACACAAAGTTGTCATAGTCAACCAAAATGGATTCCTGTCCTTAAATTCCTCTTAGGGTTACAAAACGTTTTAATTTAAAACCCACTTGGGGCTTAGCTAAGTAGTCATTGAAGAAAAGTTATGAAGACCTTTTATGAGACAGAGTCAATATACAGCAACTCTAAACACAGACACACGAGCACACGACTCACACAACTCCCCAAAACCACCCTAACTCACTTAGCGCTGTTTAGGTATTTGACAAACCATTGGAATATACTAAAAATACAACACCTGGAAAGAGCAACTGGGTTGTGCCCTTTGGTTACCAGTTCTGACTGCAGCCTGCAGTGCCTCAGAAGCACACCCCTGTCCCCAGGAGGCAACGGAAGCGCTGGAGATCAGTCAAAAATGTAAATCCTCACCGGATGAGCAACCAGCTGAGTGTAAACTCACTGCTGTTATGCACGCTCATATCATGTTTACCAGTCATAAGAGGTCCTGGATGTAAGCAAGCCACTGTTTTCTGGGCGTTTAGAGAACCAAAAAGCCACAAAGGAAACCCCACAGATTTCTCAGCACACAGTGAGTGGCTGTTCTCTATTCATGGCTGAATTTTTGCTTTTAACAGACAGTTCAGAGATGAAGGTACATAACTACTAGAGCAAAATAGTTGTAAAGAGTTTTACTGCCCCTATTAATTTTCACTGAACACGACCATGAAAAGGAAATGAAATTAAAACTGCAGTGATTGTTGAATAACCCCTACACACACATTTTCATTTCCAGGTATTTTTACTTTACAATTATGGCTTGCCTTGAAATGCTGTAACCCTCTCAGGACCTTGCCTCTGCTTTTATGACTACTTGTTTCCTGATAGCCCCACAATCAGGGCAGCAAACACCAGTATTGATGTGCCAACCCTTGTGTGCCTGGTAGGTTTGGTAACTGTTTACACCCATTCACAACGAGTACAAGGGAAACAAATGGAAAATTTGGGTTTGGAAGCAGCATGTATCCACATTTCACTGCAATAAATATAGATGACAGAGAGACAACAACATGTTGGGTATAGATGATAACCCACTTTCAAGGCAGATGCCCCAAATCTCCTCTTTTTCCTTCCCTTCTGTTCCCTCCCTAAATCACTGACAACGTTCTTCTCAATGTTGATTTTTTTGCAAGGACAGACTTGTAACAGCTTCTGTTCAATTTACGTGAAGTGTGAAGGTCCAACTAAACCTCAAACCCCCAAAACTGCAAAAGCCTCAAATACTAACACTGAAGCTGGAAGAGGGAACAAACTGCTGTACTTTAGGTTACACATCATACATATCATCCAAAGCATATTTCATTTTTGCCTCAGTGGCACAAAAATACAGCTATTACAGACAATAATAATTTAAGCTCATTCTGCAACCTGTGGATGTTACATTACCCTGCTGTAATGGTAGTCACATTTCTGCAGTGGGAGTATGGCAGCTGCCTGAGGTTTGGATTTGGTCATGCTTTTGTACAGGTAACAATGCAACCAGATGCAGATAAGGACTCAGTTCTTCCATACTTTCCTCACACAATCCAGTGATTTCCATGAACAATATCCTTCTGAAGCAAAAACTTAAATCCAGGTGCCTACTCCATCTAATCCTTGTTCTGAGGGGGTTTTTTTTGAGGGGGGTGTTATGTTTGATTTTGATTTTTTTTTTCCCCAAGACAGCAAAACAAGGACAGATTGTCTATGCTTCCTGCTGAATCACAGAATAATAGCTCAGGTTTTCTTTTATTCTTGATGGTGTAATATGCTAGACATGTGTTCCTGGTTAGGGATAAAGACTCATTTTTCCTTTAAATTATTTGATAAAAGACTAAGAATGATGCGTTTATTTGCATCATACCACCATTATGTGGAAACCTGACCTTAGAAGAAATGCATAACAATATTGAGTGAATAAGATGACATTTCTTTTTTGGACCACTTCAATTTCTGCATTAGTGACTAAATCCAAGCAGCGTACAACATGAATCAAGACATGATTAATTCTGCCATGAATTAATATGCATTAACTTAATGAAAAAAATCTAAAGGTTATTTAAAAATCCCACCAGGGTATTCATTTTCCAAGGATAAAATTAATCAGACTACATACAATTTCAAGACAGTCCCAATGCTCTAACAATTGTTTTCATCTCTTCATAGCTTCAGTTTAGACATGAGGGTTGAGGGCCTGGTAACACTTCACATGGCTATTCTGCACATTGGCTGTAAGGAAACTGGAATTCTGACCAGGAAGAAATCAGGATTTCCCTATATGATGTCCTTAAGGGGATCTCCACAAGGCCCAAATTGCCCTGCAGAGTCCATCCTGCTCCACTATCAGCACCTCACTCCTACGTCAGCCTCAAAAGCAATGGAAAACTCAAACATTCCAACACTGCATATCCATCACTTTTATACTTGACAGCTGCAACTAGCTCAGCACACAGTGGCATCACTTAAATATTGGGATAAAGACCACAGTGCAATAAAAGGTTCAACTTGCACTCTCCTCAACACTGACAGCCCTCATCACCCCCAGTATAAACCACACACTCAAATACAGTTGTCACTAATGCAGCATCAGGAAGCTATTTAGGGAACATGTGAAAATAATACAAAAACCCCCTCACTTCTGAACAGTCCTAAAAGGAAGTGGCCACTTACATTCTTGGCCCTTAATTAACCCACAGAACCAACTGGGGTTTTTTCTTCACAGTTTCATTTCATTATACATTCAGCACCATGATTATAAAGAGGGAACCAGTTCAGATATGCAACACCTAGGGTAGATTTTTAAAAATACACTTTGTATGCTAAATATCCAGGTCTCTGAGGCACTAATTCCTTTCTGCTGAATTGCACACCCCAGTGATGAGATGAACAGTAAAACACAAAACCTCAGTAACAGTGGCGAAATACTTTAAAAAAAAAAAAAATTCTGAAGAGGAAAACCAAGCCAACACTATGACTGATTATTTCAGCCTCTGTCCAGTGCATGACCAGCCCTCAACTGCAACAGAGACCTGGATTCATTTCATGAGTGTATGACTGCTACAACCAAGTAAGGGAAGAGCTACTCCTGGGATAGAAGCTGCTGTGAGAAGAGGATTTGTCAGAACATTCCATCATTCTCTTCCTAACCGACTGAGCATAGATATTGCTTAGCTCCAGATGGACATATCACACATTTTCAGAAATAAAGACATAAAGTGAAAATATGTTCCAAAAAAGAACTTTCTCTCCCCTTCCCCCCTGCTCTAATTATAAACCTGTTCCTAGTTTTGTGGGATTTATCTCGGCATGCACCCTGCAGTATGCCTGTCATTATGAATGGCAAAGAATTGCATAATGGCATTGTTAATAGTCATTCACAGAAGTGTTCTGTAATGCATTTAAAAAAACCTCACAGGCTAAGCCGGGCCAAACAAGTAGCCTGATTTCAAAACTGCTGAACAGACAAGCAACTCCCACTCTTCAGTGAAGCTGCTGAGCGCTCAACACTTGAGAACTGGAGCACTCTGTAATCTCTGCTCTCAGTCTGCGTTCTGAAAATTTTGGCTTTAGACAAAAAAATCTAGTCAATATTAAGCCTTGCCACACGAGTAAAATAAAGAGAATCAGGACTACTCCTGGGCTTATTCTGGAGCTTTGACAGGAAATGTGCTGGCAGGTGTAAGGGGCAAAGATTTGGGTGCTTATTTTCAAGAACCTGTACACAGACCTGGATTTTGCCCAGATCTGGATGTTTGCCTTCATTGCATTAAGGTAACCTTCAAAAAAATTATTGTACACTCTTGCTTCATCTGACTTCTCAACTGCCATCTCCCTTCAGAGTTCCAAATCTTAAACAGCAGTTAATAGTCTTTTTTGACGTTTTGCACTACAATCCAGCCCTGCATAGATTAACATTTTGTTTCCTATTTTAGAACAAGTCCTGTCCCTCACAGCTGTGGAATAGCTTCAAGCACAAGTAACAAACATCAGAAGACAAAACAGTAACTGCATTTGACAAAGCCCTTGAACTATATTTTAAAATCTCACAGGCAAAGTGTTATTGTGTATTTATTCTGTAGATTTGCAATTAAAGAGATAATATTCTGGATAACAGGAAAATGCCTCAATTTAAGTCCTTTGGGGTTTTCCCCCTCATATTTCCAGCACTCCTCGTTAGAATGACTGTACAAAAACACCCTGAAGTACTTTTTGCGCCTATGTAAATCCTTTTTCTTGTTTCCAAACTTAAAAGGACTTCTGAAAAATGAACAAACAGAAAGGATGGCATGTTCCTGATTAGTTCCTGTTTCAGAAAGGAGCATGAACTACTGTTTTTATGAACTTTCCTCAATAAAAATCAGTATGCCTGTCAAGATTCAACAAAAGGGAAAAAAAAGCATACCAACCCTAAATAAAGCTCAAATGACTACAAAAGTGATGCTGACATTAGTAGCTCAACATACTCCTGCTGTTTGCTGAAATTTGCTGTCCTTTCAGGGTGCCTTACAGAGACTTGAAGAAGATGAGAAAAGGACACTATTTCAGGACCACTGTGATTGGGATCAGTGGTAACCTTGTCATTTTGATTTCTCAGTGTGCTCACCATAAATTTAAAAGATGAGAAAAAGACCTAGGATGCGATACACAAATTTATTCCTAAACTTGCTGTAAGCAATCTTACCATTAGTCTAAACACATTTTATATATACTTTAAACCTCAGACAATACTATAATGTAGCAAACTGATCCAGCAGTATCTGAAATCTATTGGTGTCTAGGATACGACTGAGGAAAAAAATATCTCCAGGAGATATGCTGACCATTCTTTAGCCACATCCTTTTGCAAGCAGATTTCCCCTTCTATTTTGGAGTGTACTACAAAACAAATGATACCACTTAAAGTATGTGTGACACCTAAAGAAGAGAAAGCAATAACAAAAGAAGTGAGGTGAGCACCGTGAGAGCAGATGGCTCTTGTCCATCTGCCCCATCCCAGCACCAAACTGTTCTTGGTCATTTTAATAAATGATGAAGACCTCAGAAGACCCAAGGACTAGTAGCTGGCTAGTGGCTGTTCCTCCTTTTCCACAATGCCCCCAACAGCAGCTGGAGTCACAGCCAGCAGCTTTACAGGTCAGGAAAGCACCGCTCCTCCTGCACTGCATGACCTGCCAAAAAGCAGAGCAGCAGATCTCTTTTTAAAGGCAGCCAGCTTGCCTGCCTCATACTCAAACTTTTCTAGATTGCTAACCTCCTTTCCCTTACTGCTACTGACGTTTGCTGGTATGCACTGGAAGCAATCTACCAAGTATCAAGTAGATAGGTCCCTTCCATTAAATGCAATTGCCAGAAAATGAGCCATGCTTAGCCCTGGTTTACAACCAGGTGTAAATACCAGGCTCTGCAACCTGATGATAAAAACACCCACTCCAGAAATTAGGCAGACTCTGTGCTGCCTTTTCCTTGCTCAGAGTTTCCAGTACTGGGAACTGTTGGATGCTGCAGCCCATGGGAGCTCTCTTCCTCTCAAGGTCAGCACAAAGGGCTGCTGACTGCCCCTCCAAACTGGCCCTGCCTGCTTTGCATTTAATTTGACATTAGGGTCAGTTCTCCCTCAATGGAGCATCCTTGCAAATACATATGTATGTATAGAGAAGTGAAAAGCAAAGTGACGGGCAGCCACATCTTAATTTTGTTTTCAAGATCTTATTGCAGCCAACACTTAAAAGTAGAATTGTGAATGACTATAGAAGCCAAAGTCTGGCTGTACAGCTCAGAGTGAAATATTCCATTGTAAAGGCATCACTTCATTTAACACAGCTATAGATTTTCATAAATGAAAAGCCTGAGACATGACAAGGAGTAGGAAGGGCACCATTCTCTGCTAAATACACATGTGTGTGTGTAATACAAAAGAAAGGAGAAGGCATGGAGAGAGAAAGGAAATCCCTGTATTAGGAAGTCAAGCCATGGTTACAACAAAGATGCCTGGAAAGGATTAGTAGAATATTTTTGGTTGTGGACACCTGCTTTACACCCAAGCAAACAGGGAAAACAGGGAACAGAAGCACACAATTGAACTCATTACATAACAGACATCGCAGCAAGAATAAGTGCAGAGATTTGGAGCAGCAAGAGAAAATATTACGGTAGAAGCAAATAACTTTTCAGTTTTGCTGCATTTGGGTTTGGGTTCTTTTGGTTTCTGTTTAAAAGGCAACGCTAGAGGGCAATACAGAAGGAACCAGCACCCAGCTGGGGCTGCTCCCCAGCCTTCAAGCAGCAACTGTGGGCTCCTAGTCCTGGGGCTTGGGAACTTTTTAGAGAAAATTTCAAATCTCTTTCCTGAAAGATAGTTTTTACTGTTTCCAGATAATTCACTTGATTTTTCTTTTTTACAATACTAAGTTGCCAAGTAGTGTGGCAACGTTACCAGGCTCAGCACAAATCTGGGCACACACCCACTTTTATGTGGCTGCTGAAACTGCTACATCTGGGTTAAAAAAAAAAAAAAAAAGGTTGCAGTCCTGGAGTTTAACTATACTCCTAAACTCAATAAAAGAAGTGATGCTCCTGTTTAAGAGTTACTCTGAAAAGTCAGCCTTGGATTTCCAGTTCAATTTCTCTTTGATAGCATCATAAATTAGAATGTTTCAGGCCCCTTTTCCACTTTCAAAAGTTCAGCTCTCAGACAAGTCACCTACAGCCCTTACTGCAAATATACTTCATTATTTTGGACAGTTTCATCTATACCTGTGGATGAACAGACAACCTCTTTGGTTTTATTTTAACTGCCAGCAGTTGATCTTCAAATACTTTCATTTATTGAGTTACTTAGTTGCTAAATTTAGTGCATTAATCAGTTATGAGGCTCCATAACAAAATTTTTACATCTTTTTTAAACTCCTCATAGTTTTCACATTTTTAGAATATTTGTCTCATAATGCACACTAAAAAAAAGAAAGAAAAAGAGGTGGCTGCTGAAATCTGCTTTAAGAGCAAAGCTGTGAAAACCCTATAAACCATATTTAACACAAGTTTGCTATAGCTACTTGAGAACATTTTCTCTCAGTTTGCTAGTAATTGATTACAATATTGTAAGCACCACACCTGAAATACCTTTTATTTTCATGTTAAAATATCAGTAATACAAGCAGGCTTGAATCACCTAACTCAAGCTGTATTTTGATTCAGGTCCCCTATTTTCCTTGGTATACACATTACCTGCCTGGTTTTTGTTACTTAAAACTATCATTACTCTTATGCTCACAATAATTCTTTCTTTAAAAAAAAGGTCACTAATATCCTTTTATGCTCCATAGATACATTCTAAATTAATATACAGCTTCACTTTCAGCTCAGACTGAATGATGAATGATAGAATGACTCTTCTGGCTATAAAAGCAAAGCTATTTACTCATTTCACCTGCCTAAGAAATACTTTTTCCTATTTTTGCCTTCCAAAACTATTTCAGCTGATGTTGCTAATGCAGAAAAGTTTTTTCTTACTAAGTGGTAAGGAATGCCATGATGTTGCATGTAACTGGTGTGGAAGGGGCTCTAACAAGAAGAGGCTCAGTGTAGGATAGGTAGTAATGAAAGAGGTTCATTGCTTCCATTGTCACTTGGACTCAGCAGTTCATTTACTCTTTTGAAGGAACTGCATAAGATTTATGCAATGAACACACAAAGAGTAAGAATGCTCTAAATGAAACTTGTTTGAAAACTGAATTTAGACCAGAAAAGTGATTGAGAAACCACTCTGAACCAAACAAGCTTAAGTTTGTGGTGCTTGAACGACTGAAATAGCTAAATCTCACCGTGGTTTAGGGTGGACCAACATCCCCATATTTAGCTTTTTCTATAATAAAAGGACTGCTAAATAAAACCTCTCTCTGGGATGTGTCCTTCAGAGTCAATAGAACGTGAGTGGAACCAGCTGCCAGAACAGACCATCTTTGATAACAAATTTTCAGCTGGAAAACCATTCCAAGGGACACCACTCCATTCGCTGAGGCTCTCCCCTGCGGTAACTCCGCGCCTGCATTCTACTGCAAATATTAATTTACTAATACTAATTACTAGTGATCCTGCCTCCCTAGCAAGCAAGCACAACAGTAATTAAGTAAATGAAATTACAGGTCTGTTTAGGGAAGCAGGGAAAGGGGAAAGAGCCCTCTGCATCACCTGCACAGCATTAGCCCTGTCTGAGGAGAGTGTCTGTGTATCCCTGAGCACTCTGCCCGAGGGCTCTGCATTCACACCCGGCTGAGATTTTGCCTGGAGAGGGCTGTCTCCATCAGGATGAATTTCATCCTCACCACATACAGCACCTCCTGTTTTGGAGTGCTTTAGCAAACACCATTTATTCTCACAGCTTGCAAGACCAGTATATCCATATCTCTTAGCAGGCAAACAAGCCCAGGCACTGCCCCAGCCAAAGGAAAAGGCTGGAGATGAGCAGGAGAGGGCGAATGTCCTCTCCCTGTTACTGCCCAAGGAAATGCCACCATGGATGGACCTTCTGCTTTCACTTCCTCCACCACCTCCCCTCATTTCCCAGATTCTCCCATTCACCTCTCTGACACAAACTGCAAGATAATTAACAACTCCCAGCACACTACAATCACTCAGATTAAAAGGGTCTTACCAACAGGTTCAAGCACTTTCCAGAAAAATTCCTACTTTCTAGTTTAGAAACCAGCTGACAGAAATTAGCGATGGAACCTTGTTTAAAAGCATCAACCACTCCTTGACTAAGAGAATCTCCCCAAAAACAGTTAGGGGACATCACACAAACACCAGGTTAAGTGCAGCCAAACTGCACTGTTGGTGTCCTTTTTACCTTTTGGGTTTCATATTATTCCATTAAGACCAAAATTGAGAAAATTGTTCACTACAGATACATTCCATGAATGAGACACCCAAAAACAGAGGAAGAACACAGCTTGCAGTGATCTGTTTGACACAAATATAAACTTAGACCAAACTAGAAGAAGGCCACACACACCTTAGCAATACATCATGGTTATATAGCCATTATTACCCAAAAAAGTATTATTCCCATCAAACAGCAGTTTTAAACAAAGCCACGAAACAGATTTAATGGTGAATATGAAGCACCGCGTTTCTTTATATTATTCCCTTACTCATTGCAAGTTGCTTTAAAAATTATTCAGAAAAATCAATCCTTGTTTACATTCACAAATTGCTAATGCACCGTAAAGAATTCTCAGCATACACAACCTCTTGTGAGCACAATCCTGAAATAAGTCTCTGGTGGAAACACTTAAAGTGTCTTAAATATACTTAGCTACACATTTAATTTAGGTATAGTAAGACACAGGGTGCACTACATTACAAAGAAATGCTAAATAAAATATGCATGTGTAGTTTTACCCTACCCAGCCTATTAATTCCTTACCTTCACGCTAAAGGAAAAATGCCAAGTTTTCCCTGTGCTGCTTTGGGAATGTAAGGATAGGAAAGCTCATGCCTGTTGCCATTTATCCAGAAAACACTTTCAACTAACTGAGCCAGCACCTGGCAGCCAATGGAATGCAAACACCTGCTCCTCCATTAGCAAGTTAGAAAACATCTGGGAGAAAATGTGGCAATTGTTTCCATAAAAATATGTTACTATTATGCATACTCCAAACTTCAAAACTTCTGAGGTCTTTAGAAGAGTGATCAATGAGAATTCATTACATTATTGGCTTGACCAGATACCGAAAAGCTTCATTACTTGAAATAAGGACCCAACACCAATTTAATAAAATGTTTTTATACATCATTGAGATTTAAATCCTGAAGGTGAACCTTTCTGGCAAGGAAAAGATCCAACTGCCAGGCACAGCGTCCAGGTTCCAGCATATGAAGTTAAGAGGGAGCTTCAGTAACATCTACTTTTTCAGCTTAAACCCCTTAATTGCCTACTTCTGTAATTACCTCTTCACTGCTAATCTACCTTGCTATTTTCAACAGAAAGAGGAGACAGAAGTAGTTCCCTCCTAGGAGGATGTTGGCTCTCTACACCCTGGAACTCAGGACAGCACCATCCCCTACTGTACCTGGAGTTAGTCAGAGGCAGAGGAAAGCTGCAGGTTCCAACCCCACCTCCACAAGCTGGAAATGAGGTGAGGAGGCTGAGGAACAAGCCCATGCTCAGTCAGGGTTATGCAGGCTCTTGTTAGGAATTCAAAGGGGGATGCCCAGATGTAGTCAGTTTTCTCAATCGGTGATTGACAGATTGATCAAAGTATTTTTAGCTTACATGACAACCATTATATAACTGTGATAAGCACTTCAACACCTACCAGACCTACCTAAGGCACTATCAACTAAGACCTACTGAATTCTATGGCTGCATCAGTCATAGGGTTTGGAAAAAGGAGACTGTAACAGAGACCTTTCAGCTTCTAAGTAACCTGAGAAAGGTCTCCACATGATCCAAAATATTTTGAAGTTTACACAGGAATTTACAGGAGACTGCTACAAAAACTTTCATATTGGTCCCTCTCCCACTGATGACTGCAGCACCACAAGGATGAAACTGGAGCTGATCCACTGTGCCTCTTGCAGCTCAAACCTACTCTCTGTAATCAAATATATAATTGTAACCTAATTGTACTTAAAGCAATTTACTGCAAAGGAGACAACCTGGCCTGGACAGTAAGTGCCCAGCTTGTGGAGCAGGAGACACTGGAAGTCCTCCAGCTGAGGCGCCAGCAAGGACCCAAGTCATGCTGGAGCACTGCCCAGGGCACTCCTGCTCTGCCACCAAGGAGAGGGACAACTCAGGGGACCTCAGTCCTGTCAGTGGCAAAAGGCATGAAAACACACGGGGCTCCATTCTGGAGGTGGAAAACCCACCACAAAGGGGCAGTGCAACACGAGGGACGTGCTGCAGGAACAGAAGGTTCAACCCACACCTGGACTCAAGGCCATCAACTTCCTGATGGAGGGCGTGCAGTGACAGGGTCATTCAAGGGAAGGAACAGCTCAGAAACCCAGTGAGGAGATGCTGAAAGAGAAATTTAAAAACAAAAAGGGAGAAGGCAGCACAGCTCTGAGAAAGAAGGCAGGGAAATGAGTGGTTCTACAGCAGCTGGAAATGTGGGTCATTGAAACAAGGAGGAGATTGCCTCGAGAGGGGCAGAATTTGGTGAAGAGGAAGAAAAAAGGAAGTCAACTGAAGAACTGTTCCACAGTTGTGCTTCAACTTCTTAGACCTATCCATCACAAACACAAGAACTGTTCATACAGGAATTTTCTGGGAAAAGCTCAAAACTCTAGGATGAGCTTGTGTCACAGGATCAAATAATCTAACTCAGGTTTCATGTTCTCTCACAAACGGCAAGATTCCTCTGTTAAAAAAAAAAAAATCATTGTTTTTTAAGCAGGAGTGGTAATTGAGCAGCAAGATGGAAGGATTGTCACTCAAGTTACAAATTGTGTCACTTATCCAAAGTGAATTATGTTAAAAACATGAGTAACATAATAAACCGTGCTGTTTCATTTCATACAGACTTGTAAGAACTTCTCCATACAGTTTCTGAACCATATATGCCTAGGGGCTAGGAGCTGCTGACTAACACTACCCAAGCTGGATAATGCCAGTTAGAATATTTTCTCCAAGTAAAAGGGATGTTTGAAATGCGTACTTTCAAAACAGTAAGATTTTTAACTTTCCACTACATATGCTTTCTTTTGTTCCAGTATGATAAAAGACAAAAGTATCACCATGTACCAAAGTCATTCTAGTCAGAGTGGCAGGAATCAATACATTGTAATTTTTGTATGTCAGTTCAGAAAACTGAGATGGCAAGAAAATGTAAATGTGTTTGATTCAAGGGGAATTGTTTTAAAGCCAAAAGTTTTAGAAAACAATTAGTTTTAAGAATAGTCATAATGATTGAAAACTACTCCATTCCACTGTTCCAGGGCATTTACTATCTGGACACACAAATGAGGAGTATCTTCCAGAAGTTCCAGGAGCTCCTTGTGCTTTGTTTCCTCTTTAATATATCTGCTGAAAATGTGAGGTTAAAAATCCATAACATCAATAAAATGGATGCTAAAGCTGAACAAGTAGAAATTTGCACGCAAGGCCAACCCAAATCTATTTATCGTGCAAATTAAATTTGCAGCAGAGGATGTATTGACAAACTAAGGATTAAGACAATCACCATATAATTAAACTTAAATCTATAAGAACCATTTCTCATCCATAGAAACTTGAAATTAACAACATAGTATAAACTTTATTTACCCAGACAAGAATAGATATGGTTTCCTTATAGAGTCTATTTGCATTTTGTTTCACAAATCTAAGCAGATTTTAATTTCTCAGCTTATCAGGAACAACCCAAATTTAGAAATCAATTTACACTCCATCTAATAGCCTAATTTTATGAATAAATTAAAAGCTACAAAACTATTCAGGAAAGTCTACCATGAGCATTTGCTTTACCATTAGCAATGAGTGCTTCTCCAGTGGGAGCAAACAGCAGTGAACACTCTCCCCCGACAACAATAACGTGCATGGGAACTGAAGCAACCACATTAGAGAATCCAGTGGTAAAAGGCAGCTTTGAGAGAAGTGCAACACCACCACGAATCTCAGAAACAGAACATGACTGCTCATCTCCTCATGACAAAAAGCTGGTATTCACAGGTGCCGAATTATGAGCACCAGAAGATCCACTGCCACCACACACACAGAGATGAGTCACTTGACCACATAACCGTGAAATGCCAAGAGCTCAGGCCCCCTGATATCAGTGATGTTATATCAGGAGAGACAGGCTTTGCTTATAAAAGACCTGATCCAGCTCCAGCAGAGCCATGGACAGCTCTTCTTCCAGACCACTACTGATCTTGCAGTGGGGGAAAGCTCATCACACTCAGCAGCCTCTGCTCTCTCAGCACCTGCTCCCACACAAATTGAAATTTCTGCCCCTTGAAATTTCTCACCCACAGACACAGTGCTGACCAGATTTTCAGCAGTGTGCCACGGCGGAAGAGTCCCCTCTGGAGACTGCCACTAATGCTGCTGAGTCAAACCTTGGAGTTACGACAGAGCAAATGTCCCTGGCAGAGATTGCAAAGTGTGTTCCCAGCTCAGTGAGCCCCGGGTGTTGGCTCAAGAAAAGTGGATTGAGCTAAACTGCCTATTAGTCCAAAAAACAATGCTGGCTGCCCTAAGCAGCCAGACCCCAAATACTGATTTTTCAACCTGCTGCATAAGCAGCTGGCTCTTCCCTGCACAGGGCATTCATTCTTGATAGAAAGCAATGGAACACAATGCTGAAATCATGCTACAAAGCAAAGCAGACAGGTGAATTAATAAATAGATTAGAATGACCTTAAGAGGTCAGCATGAGCTCTCTTCTGTGTACTTTTAAGAAGAAACTATTTACACATTTCTCTTAGGAGTTTCCATCACTGCTTTACACAATACATACAGTGAGAGACATCAGCAACAGTCATTGTGAGGATTTTCGAGATCTTGGAGGAGGCAGAGGAAGAAGGGGAACAAAAGATTCCCCAAAACAAAAAATATGCATTTTCAGCAAAGCTTCTGATACAAGAGTTTAATGTGAAATTTCCCACTACTCAGAAGTGACTTATGTCCAGCTAGTAACCATGAAATTAAATGGGGGGGAAAAAAATACTACAGAAGTTTTGAGCTGGTCTAATTTATTTTTTATTCCTGCACTTCTGATTATCTTTTAAAGCTTTAGAGGACCAAGGAATTTTCATGGCTAATTTCATTCTTGCAGTTTGAAGGGGAAGAGGAAAGAATATTCTTTTGTTTAAAAACAGAGCACATCTTACACCTCTAATGACAGCTGGGTTCAGTTCTCTCCTATAATTGGGATTCCAAAATTTACTGGAAATTGATGACACAAACAGAGGATAAAGCCCCTCCATAACACCTTGGGATTCAACCTGACAGTTTCAAAACACTGACTCTGTAAAAGTGTGGCTGGAAATTGCAGGACAACTGAACCTCAGGAACAAGAGGCACAGACTGCTGATAGGGAGGAACCCTGAAGGATGAAGCATAGAAACTAATTAGGCTTCCTATTCCATCAGAGTTAATCCTGATCAGTGTAGCCTCAGCAATAAATATTGATGTGATACCCTCATCATCCTTTGAAAGCTGTGTCCCCACTGAATACCACAGTGCTAAAACAAAATATTGTTCTGCTTTCATCTAAATTGTCCATCCTTCATAACAAATCTCAGTGACACCTCCTGGGTGGTTCCTTATCTTTATCCTCCCCATCAAGACTGGTATTTTCAGCATACTCGCTGGAAATGTATTCCTTTCTGTTCTGTGCCAATCTGTTCTAAATGCAGAGCTACTGCATGGTTTTATGCTCAGAAGTGAGACCCTGTTTGCCAGGTTAAGGCTTATTTTTGAGGTACAACCTAATCATACAGCTCTGGAAAGTCTGAACACACTCTGCTGATTGCATTTTCCCCATAGCAAATGGTGTGACCTTTTCCTTGCTGCCCCTCCTGAATACTTATGTCAGAAATTGTGTAAGAACAGGAAAACCAAGAGTAGATGAAGAGGGAAAGGGATATGAGCACCTCAAACAGTCAAAGAGCAGAAGGAAGACTTGCCACCACTCAGCTCTAGAAATAAATGAGACAGAAGGTGAGGGAAAAACTTAATATGGAGAAAGCACAGCTGCCAAGAAAGGAAGTATCTAAAGAGAACAGGAAGGCAGGAAATACCCATTTCAGGATAGCTTCTCTAGGACAGACAAGTGGCATAACTCACTGGAATCACAGACCCAGTTAAGTTTTCACCTGGCTCAGGAGTTGACAGCCAAATACCATTTGTTTCTCTAACTCCTCTTGGTTAGCTCAATAATGCTCTTCAAGTACACCTTCACTGGCCATTCAGGGATGCATCTTCTGAATCAAAACAATAAATTTCAAACCTTCCCCCAAACAAACTGTGAAAAGAAGGGCAATCTTCTGCTAACACCAGAAAAACAATTTCTGCCTGTTTAAAACAGAGCAGCTCCCCTTGCCATCAGGCCATCCTGGGCCAAGCCCGTGTCTAACACTGCCATGGAAGCAGCCCTAATGTGCACTAGGCATGAGTGACGTGCTCCAGGCCGACACAGCACATCCCAGCCGGCTCCAGGATTCCAGCAGCACCAAGGAAAAGCCAAACCGAGGAGGGGAGCACCGCTCCCCGCAGGCTGAAGGAGCCGCAGCCCCTCCACGTCGAAAGGCCGAGGTTTGCAGTCCCAGCCTGGCCAGTATCGGCTGCAGCCGGCGTGGCCGAGCCTCCAGGCACCCAGGGGAGCCTCTGCCATTCCCTCAGGAGCCATGGGGCTGGGGCTGTGCCCTTGGCCTCCCGTGCCTCCAAGCAGGAGCTCACAAAGGTGAGCGTGTCCCATTGCTCCCTCCAGCCGCCCCCAGAGACCAGCGGCACTGTTCCCGTCACCAGAGCAGGGGTTTGGCCAGGGCAGCTGTGCCCACTGAAACAAGACCTTTCCTAGGTGGCCACACAAGGAGACTGACCAGCCACTGCTGGAATAGGACTCCAAAGTTTCCTTAATCCTAAATCCCCTGGGCTGCTCTCTGTCTTGTTGGCTGTTGGGTTGGTCCTCCAGGATAAATGAGTCTGTAAAGAGCTTCAGCCATAAAAAGTGGTATATGCTATAAAACTGTAGCTACATTGCTGGTCACCACAAAAACCATTTCTATAAAGTGGTAAAATATTAACAGTCAAAATTTAAAACCCACCCCAGAATTTAGGTGCAGATGTTATCTCCCAGCCCTGAGGCTGGTCATCCCCTACCCAACCTGTCATCCCCTGACAGAAACATTTTATCTGTCAGGAAGGTATCCTAATTTACCATTAAAAGTGGTTGCAATTATATTTTTCCATGCCTCCTTCCAAAACTGCCCTTTGCAGTTCTGGGAGAATGGAAGGGCCAATATGGCTTAATTTGCTTTTTCAACACTCTATAACTGAATCCTTTCGCCACGGAAAGGTATTAACTGTGAGGCTGTCATACAATTTTATATGGTAAGAAGGCAAACACATGCTCAGAAAATAAAGGGTGGGAGTCTGAATATATTCTCTGCAACAATGATAAACCTTTCAGATGTCTTTTTCTACAGTAGTCAAGGGAATTCTCATTATAAATTAAGATACCAAGTTAATATTTAAAGCAAGTTAGAAAAAGCTGAAGAAGTATACTTCCTAAATTTAGTAATCTGTTTTTTGAGTATAAACACATGAAAATCATCAATTTCCAAGTGGGAGGTAGAAATTACATGGATATCAGGAAAGCAAAAAACTGCAACATAGAAGGTAATAATCAAATTTGTCTTTTAAGCACAGTTTCAGGCAAAAGGCTTACGCCATGAGAGAAATTATTCTCACTGAAACTGGAATTTTCTTCCAGAATTTAATTGACTACAATATTTTCAAGCCCCAAAAATATATAAAACTGATCAGAGTGACATACAGCAAAAACCATAGCTTTCATAAGATTAATCCTTATTGTAAACTTGTTTTCCTTCGCCATGTCCATAATATCCATTTACATGAGCACATGTTGATTATCAGTCTCTCCTTTGAAAAAGGCTTCATTCAGATACCTGTTTATTTGTAATCCTGTGTTTGGAATACACTATGAAAACTATAATCACATTGAAATCCTGTAACTAACATCTATTTAAAGCCAGGAATACTAAAATAATGCAAAACAACCGAGTTGCAATGGTGATACTGATTCCAGCAAAGAACACACCCATCAGCATCTAGCATAAACAGAACCATCCTGATTCTACCACCATCCTTATTCAAATTATCAACCCAAAGCCACTCCACACCCAGAAGCAAATAGGTCGAACACAAAATGACTCAAAAACACAATTACAGCAGACTGTCTGTACAGGGAGTTACCTTTTTTCCTTTCTTTTTCCTGTGAGCTGGCTTAGTATTTTTCTCCTTTGCTTCCTCACTCATTTTTCAGCAGGTGAATGTACAGGGGAAGGGGAATAAAAGAGATCACTGCTTGTATTCCAACATGCAAAGCCACTCAAGTGTTCGCAGCACTGAAGCCAAAGTCCATCTGCTGACGCTTCTCAGACAAGTAACAGAATAACTGCTTTTAAAGGCAGCCTCTGCTCCTCCTGCACAGCCTGGAGCCGCTCATTGCCTTGCTCTGCTTTCCCCTGTCAGAAACGGGCTGTTCTCACATCAGTCCGATCCCTCTAAAGAAAAGCAAAGGCGTTTTCCTCTCTCATGCTTGAAACCAGTCTTTACTCCCGGGATGAGATCTCGTCCACGTTTCCTCGCTTGGTCATCCCGAGCGCTGCCAGTCTCTCAGGCGGAGCTGATGAGAGCAATTAGCTGCAGGCTCTGGCAGGTCTCACAAGGGCTCACCCGCGCATGATTTGCCTTTTCTCGCAGAGAAAGTGAGCCCGAATCGCTCGGGTTGCCGGGCGCGTACAATACCGACATGTGTTGAATGCATCAGGGCATACCAGAAAAGGAAGCCTCCAAGAGTGATAAAAAGATCAGGTTACTGGATCTTTAAAGCCACTCCCAGGCAGATTCAAACAATAAAAGGCACAACACGCCGCTGAAGAAATTGCTAGATGAGATGTTTACGTTTCCAACAGCTCTATATCCCCGTCCAAAGGACCTGAAAATTGCCACTCTGAACAATAAGCTTTGCGATATTAATTATTCATCTCATAAAAGCAGCAACAGCATTTCAGCAAAACACACGGTTACAACTATTCCTGCCTGTGCGAGCTTGCTCCTCCCTTGTTCGCCTGTTCCTGTGACAGGGGATTTGCATGGTCCCTGCAAAGGCAGCTCTGACACGAGTGTTACGTGCCTCATGTATGTGCACGGCCGGCAAGTCACAGATCATGTTTCCACATGCTGCCACCTACTCTGCTGAATGCTCTGGCTACTCCCCTACAAGTCTCAAGGAGAAGAAAAAAAAAAAAAAAAGTCAGGAGAGGCCAGAGACTTGAGAGGAATAATTCTCTCCCCTCTGTGCCCATTAAGACACATTACACTCAACCCACACGCTACCAACAGCCAGTTAACATGTCTGAATTATGTCGTTGCCACATCTCAGGCTGGGCACCTCTTCAGGCACATCCACAGATTCCTACACTGACATTGCCCCTCAGGATTCCCCCCCTTCAGGGAAGGTGAGAGGGTGGAACAGGTATCAAACATCCTGCGACAGCCCCGTCCCCCTCTGTACTCCTACTGCAAACTTGAGGTAGCAAAACGCGAATTTGCCCATTTTTGAGGTGCAATCAGTGACCTCAGAGGTTGGCAGAAGGGACAGTGAGAAGGTCTGCTGCGTTGTGATTTTGCTGGGGGGTTGGGGGTGATATTTGGCTGTTTGTTTGCATGTTGAGGTTTTTCTTAAACAGACGACGGCCAATTAATATATACATTTTGGGGGTGGTTGAGGTTCATATCAGGATCCTCCTGCCTTGCCTCTTTCACATCTTCTCACCCTTCTCCCTCCTTTCAGCAGCATTTCACTCACGACAAACAACATGCGTACCACAGACTAAGAAAAGAAGAAGATGTAATGCACTGATTCATAATGCTGTTTCCCTGAAAGCTTTCCCCTTGGATCGTTCCCTGCAAGTGAATTTCAGTGAGCAACCACAACAGCACCATCAGATGGAAGATGTTTTCTGGCTGCTGGCAACAAGTCCTTGTGCTTGCCATCCCCAGGGGCTGGGAACAAACTGGCATCACCTGACCCTGGGGCTCCAAACCGGGGAGTTAATTGCCCACATCAGCCTGGCAAGGTTGGTGTTCTGAGGAACTGCACCTCTTAACAGTGCAGAGTTTAAATATACACTATCAAAACACTCCCCAAAACGTAGCTTGAATCTTCATTTAAGTCACTGACATACGATGAAATTAATACTTGCAGACAATATTTTGGAACAAAACACAAACGCTGTAGATAGTGCACAAGCACAGGAATTCCATTTTCAAAGGCAGTTTGTTTTTAATGGCCATCTTGGAGGACGAGAAAGCACCCCAGACTTTGCCAATTTCACTTTTTTTATACGTTATGCTACAAACTAAACTGCTCTCTGCTGGTTAACAGTGGGTAAAACAATGCTTAAACAACCAAAATAGCATCCTATCCTTAATGCACATACAAAGCAAGCTTCCTCTGTTCAAGATTATTTTCTACTATGTGTGCATCCACCTGGACAACACATTGTTTTCTGAATTAAGTCCAAATAGGTAAAGCTCAAGTACAATTTAACTATGCTTTCTTAAAAATAAGTTCAGGCTTGGATCCCTTACACTAGCTAACTAAAAGAAAGCCTCTAATTTGTGGCATGCCTAGATAACTGTATGCATAGAAAGAAATTCTGTATTACTTTTTAAGTTAAAATGTTATAAACAAGTCATGCTTCTTCAGGAATAAAGAAAGGAAAAAAAGGGCCTCTTCCCAGAACAACTTGTTGGCTGTCAGATGCTGACACATTCAAACTCTTCCCTGATCTCAGGCAGCCAATGGAGGAATATCACAGGCTCACACTGAACTTGGGTTATTCCAATGGGTATACCTCCAAGTCCAGCCCATGAGATGAAAACTGTCTTTTAGGTTTTAGGACACATCACATCCTGTCCATAACCCAGGTAGCACTGAAGATATTGAATTATCAGTGCCCTACTTCAGAACCCCTTTAATTTTTCATGTTTTCTCTCATTTTAGCAAAAATGAGTAATCTCCCAAGCACTGGTATATTTAGAATGTGAAGGAAAAATCTAGATAAGCAATAGAAGAATTTTATAGTCACAAGATGCTCAGAGAGGTAGGAAAAGCTCTCACACTCCTCTCCTCCCATACTGCTCAGCTAACCATAGCAACCCTGCTGAAAAGAAATGCAATGAATATCTCTTCTACCCCTTGAAATAATCATTCATCTGTCAACATTTAGACACTTCTATGAGGTCTTGTTTTTCATTTACTCCTTGCCTCAAAAAATTTGTCAAGCTCTTATAGTCCAGGTAGGGAAGCAGAAAAGGTAGTTACGTATTAGATATAAGAGTACTTAATAGAAATACACAACAGATTTCTTAGGAAAGGCTTTTAGGAAAGAAAAAAAAAATTTCTTTCTTCAAATCATGCCTCTCAACTTTATTCCTCTGCAGACCCACAAATTAACTTTGATAGTAAAACTACTATCAAGTGACTGCTGACATCAATCCATCTCTAAATTATGCTATGGAAATTATTCAGATTATCCTTCTTCCATCCCTAGGCTCTTAGCATGCCCAGTGTAACTCTGCATTCAAGTGCCTGAGGCAACTGAAGGGGAAGGAGAAATGCCAAACAAGACTGCCTGGAAAAAATTAAGATTTTTCAAACACCCAAGAAAAGTCTCTTATGCACATTAAAGTATGTCACAAGCAAAAAACCTAAACTTAAAAAAAAACAAACTATATATCTTTAAGAAACAAGGAAAATTTAACGTTTAAGAAATTAGCTTAAAGAAAAAAAGCAAACAAAACTAAGAGCAAATATCAGGGCAGAATTACCTTAAAAATATGCCAAGGAAGCATTGGCATTCAGAAAGAACATATGCTCAAAGACACTGCAGTAACACTATGATCAAAGCAGCAATTCAACATATTAGAAATTACAGCCCCTATCTACTGCCTAGGCAGCCCTTACTCACAGAAGCATTTACATCTTTCCAACATTCACAACATTTACTTCTTTGTGGAGGTGCATATATTTTGGTGTATTTTGTATGTGATTCGATAAGCTGCAGCAAAGGAACAATGAAATCTAGCCCTAAGAAATGGCACAGCTCCCTGGCAAAGCCAAGTTCATGCTCCTGTGCTCCGAAATCTTTTGATTAGTGAGGAGAACACACACGCTGCTCCCTGTAACTTTGCTGCTTAATCCCAGCGGTGTCTGGGAGTGAACTTTCCCAACCTCCTCGGTGCGTATCAGTTCTAGGACAGTTCTATTTTTAAATCCAAATAACTCGCATAAGAGGACAGGAGGACGGGCCAAGTTCTGTCTATCAGTACAGTTCTATTTATGGGTGAGAGTGACTTGCATGGGGGAAGCGAGGGGGGACACGAGCTGTTATGGGGAACCTGTTTTGCAACCGCCCGCAACGGGACTTAAAAAGAACGGCTATGGCACTTCCCTCCTTGACCAAAACAACATCCCAGTCCAAACAGCCAAGCAACTCCAAAGCCTAACTACAGGACTAAGGGCACGGAGAAGGCAGGCCAGCCAAAAAGCAGCTTGCTGAGAACACGTGTAGAAACCCACAAGGTTGATTTAACAAAAACTTGTGGTGTTCGGCGCTAACTGCGGGATCACTTTGCAGACGGACCACTCAGCACTTCCTTGGGCAATATACTGCACTACAAGCAGCCAAAACTCGAGGTTAAACCGAGTATTACCTAGACAGGAATGGAATTTGTGATGAAAGTGTGGAAGGCAAATTAACTGTACTCCTCTTTCTCGCACAAAATTAAAACCAAAAGTCAGTGTACAATGTCTATTTTCCTTTCAAATATGAAATGAAGTACTTTGTGAAAACATTAAAAGCTAAGAAAAACATTTTCAGCTCAAGTCTTGATTGCTTTTCCAAATCCATAATTTGAGCAAAACGGTCATTTAAGAAAAATTACAATTTAAATATTGGCATTACTGACTTCATTAACTCATACTAGACATTAAGCCAGCCTGTTTACCAATCTGCTCTTGTTTGCAAAGCTGCACGTGTGGAAGAGTCCACTATCCCACATCAACATAAAAACAACCCAAAACCCACTTATCTGCAGGCTAAGATGGTGAGAGTAGAGTGGTAGTTACCACTTAACAACTGTACCAGTTGCTGGCACAGTCCACTATGGACTCAGCTACCAACCTGAAGATTTTCTTGGCCTAAAATTCCATGCTGTGGGTTAGATCTGCCCCACTATCTCCTCCCTCCCTCTAAACAGATGTCCTGGAACAATATTCCAGGGTAGAAGCAGAAATCAACTAAGGAAATAAGAGCCCTCTGATCAAACTCTTGATGAAGAGAGCAGCACTCTCCTGTGCTAGCAGGAAAGAAGTTACTACAACTCCTTCAGGAGGACAGAGACCTGTATTAGATAAAAGATTTATTCTCGCCTTTAAAAAGCTAACTGAGAATTCAACACAAGCAATGGCAAAACAACTCAGGTTAACAAGTTAATTTTAACTTTTGTATTAAGTCCAGGGATGAACATGAGATGCTAACATGAATCAAAACCAAGCTGTCTTGCCTTCACAATTACTTTAACATATGTTAGCTAGCTGAATTTAGGAGCCTCGAGGACAAACATACCCCTTGAGGACAGAACTGAAGGGAGTCTGGGAGTGAAGCCCAGAGTGGCTGGGAAGTTACTCTCGGGGAGAAAGCAAGCTAAGATTAAATTCCTTCCCCTGCTCCCTTCAGGGGGTAAATTAGCTTGCCTTAAAACATCCTTCAATAGCTGAAATTTGCAAGAACTTCAGTCCATTAATAAGGCAATACCAAACCAAAAATTAGGTAAGGAAAACAGAATCATATCACAAGTCCTACAGTATTTGTTAGCACAGTTAATTCTCTGCCGACTGCATTTGAAAATACAGTTACACAAAGACAACATACTTTACATCCAAGCTCTACACATTCTTATTTACCAGCCGAGATACTTCATGAAGGATTCTGGTTTTGGTTTCACTTGTGTTTTGCAAAACCTTTTTTTTTTTTTCTTTCTTAGAAGCGTTCTTCTCAGTGTAAGCCTAGAAAAACAGACCATTTTGCTAAGCTAAAATAGCAAGTTTTATACTGAGCACACATATTGCTGTCAGGAAAATCTTGCAGAGAAAGGATGGGAGTGAGAGCAGCCCATTTTGGACAAACCTCCACAGGACCATGGGGCGGGGCAGAGAAGCCCTACCCTACAAAGCAATATTTTAGACAAGGTATTTCAATGTCCCTTTCCTTCAGCCTGGAAGTTGGCCTGGCAGCACAGGGTGCTTCCCAGCACGCAGTGCCTCCCCGTGTTTATGTTCAGGATGCCACAGGACACCACTCAGGGCTGCTTTTGACAGGCTGTGTGGCAGCACCATGGCCAGGGGCAGGTGTGTGTCACCTGGAGTGGCCAGCAGGAGCAGGGAGCTCATTCTGTCCCTGTACTGGGCACTGGTGAGGCCTC
>VZTR01031127.1:60021-73938 GCA_013400775.1 Chaetops frenatus
GTGTTTTGCAAAACCTTTTTTTTTTTTCTTTCTTAGAAGCGTTCTTCTCAGTGTAAGCCTAGAAAAACAGACCATTTTGCTAAGCTAAAATAGCAAGTTTTATACTGAGCACACATATTGCTGTCAGGAAAATCTTGCAGAGAAAGGATGGGAGTGAGAGCAGCCCATTTTGGACAAACCTCCACAGGACCATGGGGCGGGGCAGAGAAGCCCTACCCTACAAAGCAATATTTTAGACAAGGTATTTCAATGTCCCTTTCCTTCAGCCTGGAAGTTGGCCTGGCAGCACAGGGTGCTTCCCAGCACGCAGTGCCTCCCCGTGTTTATGTTCAGGATGCCACAGGACACCACTCAGGGCTGCTTTTGACAGGCTGTGTGGCAGCACCATGGCCAGGGGCAGGTGTGTGTCACCTGGAGTGGCCAGCAGGAGCAGGGAGCTCATTCTGTCCCTGTACTGGGCACTGGTGAGGCCTCACCTCGAGTGCTGTGTCCAGTTCTGGGCCCCTCAGTTCAGGAAGGACATTGAGACACTTGAGAGAGTCCAGAGGAGGCAACAAGGCTGGTGAGGGGCTTGGAGCACAAACCCTGTGAGGGACTGAGGGAGCTGGGGGTGTTCAGCCTGGAGAAAATGAGACTCAGAGGTGACCTTGTCACTGTCTGCAACTCCCTGAAAGGTGGCTGTGCTCAGGTGGGGGTTGGTCTCTTTCTCCAGGCAGCAGCTGACAGAAGGAGAGGACACAGCCTTAATCTGCATCAAGGGAAATACAGGTTGGATATTAGGAAGAAGTTTTTTTACAGAAGAGGTGATAAAATGTTGGAATGGTCTGCCTAGGGAGTTGATGGAGTCACCATCCCAGGATGTGTTTAAAAAAAGACTGGGTATGGCACTTGGTGCCATGATCTAGTTGAGGTGTTAGGGCATGGGTTGGACTCGATCTTGAAGGTCTCTTCCAACCTGGACATTCTGTGAATTCACCAGGGTGCCACCAGGCTGGCTGGCCAGGGCTCCTGTCATCACAGGGCTTCACCAGGGTGCTCATCAGACAACAGTGCCTCACAGCAGCTCATCTGTGGCCAGAGGCTCCAATGCAGCCTAGCACCAAGCCCATTCAGACAAGCATGTGGAGCAGATCCACAGAGGTGTGCTGCAGCCTCTGCTCCCCAGAGCAGTGCTTATTGTGACAAAGCCAGGGAAACAGTATAAGCCTTCCTGACAGATTATTCACAAATTCACTGAACTAGTAAGTGCTGAACAACCCAAATTTAGCTTTGATTCCAGGGCCCCAGGCTGCAAGATTTTTCTAAGCCAGACGCTCCTCCGAATTTCACTGATGAAATCACAGCAGCAAGAAAAGCTGTTCTTTTAAACATGGGGGGGGGAAAAAGTAATGTTGGAACAACTCCACATTTGGTAGCACATTTGAAGCATAACAACACCGTAAGGTATCTAGCAGCTTTTTTGCCTAATTAAAGAGAAAAATTTTCCTCGTGATATTTTGGGTTAGGTGGCAACTTCTTCATTTCTTACCTTTTAATTTACATCACAGTATCACAAGTATCCACTGTAAACACTAATTTAAAACTGCAAGAGAAGCACTAAGTCACAGCACTACCTCAAAATGCTTAACATTAAATCCTGAAGTTTCCACTGAGGGATAAAACAAAAGTTATTACTAGTTTCATGACTATCAGAGCCCAACAGTTCCTTAGGTGTGTATAGCAGCTGTTTAACAGTCACCTGCCCAAGTGCCTTTTAAAGACAAAACCCTCAAATTTGATACCTCAGTCTACACTGTTAACAGTTATTGCAATATTATCTATAACAATCTGTTTATATTTGCACATAGACAGCTATACTACAATATAGTCCTGAGGTAAATAAGCTTATATAAGGTATCAAATTAGATTTTTTTTGCCCTCCAGAGATTAAATTTTCCTTACATATTTCAGTTATTTTGTATTCTGACAAAAACATCAACGAGAAAAAAAATATTTGGGGAGCAGGGGAAAAAAAGAGGGGTTGTTTGCACTCCTGCCTCTCACACAATATCTTTCTCCTGCCCCACGTTTCAGGAGGGAAAAGGTGTCAAAAAATTTGACTGTTTTCATGAAAAACTAATTATGGGTTTGGGGGGTTTTGTTTCTTTTTGGGGTTTTTTTTAACATCTCCAACAACACATAGAAAAATAGGTGAAGTGATGGCCATAATTATTTCATAGAGCCCCAGAAGCTGGGCCATATCCTATTTACATTCCAGGCTGTGTGCTGGCCATGATTAGAGCTCTCTCATTAGAAGATAAGTGGATGGGAATAAATTCACAGGTAACAGAGAGACAAGAGAGACTAAACTGGAGAGAGTGTGTAAGTGGTCAAACAGTAAAATGCATTAAATCTCATCGCTCAGTAATATAAAGAGAGAGACCTTGTTATATTTACATTCTCCCTCACCCTGTGCCCAGAAATTGTGGTATCCCAGGGAATTTCAGCATCTCATAGCAATGAATGTTTTTAGCTTTGGTGTGAATTCTTTTTTTTTCTTATATCTTATGTAAAGAGTAAAAGTATCTTGAAGTTTCATCTCTTCCCAACATGAAATTAAGATTTTTCTGGTCAAAAACAACAATCAATCAATCATATGAGGCTGCTCTGGGTCTGTGACTGTCAATTAAAAATAGACACTTTTAATTGAAATTAGGAAGTTAATTTACTCACAGGTCAAGAAGAACAACTTCCATCTATCAAGATCTGTCAAATATTTGCTTCAACAGACCTGAATAAAAATTAAGAGTTTCTTCCTACAATCTGTTGATCTATAATGCTATAATAGTGTATGGCTTTGTGCCTAACACACATTACAAAGACTTAAAACAAACACCATCAATATATTAAATTTTTCTGTGTCTATAGAACTTCAAAGACTCTTTTCAAACTTGGAACTACACAAAAGACTCTCTGTTAAAATGTACAAATAAAGAAACCCCAAACCATGAGCAAGCACCACCTTAAACTGCCTTTCCTTTAGTTCAGACTAAGGAATAAAGTCCACCAAAAAAATATCAGTTAAGAACTGGGGGGGGGGGCCGGTGTACTTTTTTTCATTGCAGAAACCAGACAAGAACAATCAAATTGGTCATGACGAATACAGATTCCGTCTTAGCAAGAAAATAATCTTCACCAACTCAAAAGTGATTTTGCCCATGTTGGTAATTGGCAAGTGATCTCCCTTGCCTTTACCTCCATCCACAAACTTTTCCCTCTTAGTTCCTCCCCCTCTGCTCTAGAGGGGGAGCAGTGAGAGAGGGGCATCTGGAGAACACCAGCCAAGGACAGTCACTGCTGTCTGGAATTCCTGCACAGGCCTCACAGTCAGAGCCAGAAACTTAGGCTGCAACCTTATGCTCTGAAGAACTGAGAATGAGGGACAACTGACATTCTGAAATATTCACCATGAGGATTTAAATGGTTTTGTAAATCAAGAAATCCTGAGGAAACAGAACAAATAAAAGGAAAAAAAAAAAAACTATTTGGAGGGATCCAAAAAATTGAAAGGAAAAAATGTCAGTAAAAAATGGCTATAAGCAACATAGAATCACAGAATCACTGGGTTGGAAGAGACCTCCAAGATCATCAGAGTCCAACTCAACCCTAATATCTCAACTAAACCCTGGCACCGAGTGCCACATCCAGAGATGGTGACTCCACCACCTCCCCAGGCAGACCATTCCAGTACTTTATTACCCTTTCTGTAAACAAGTTCTTCCTAATATCCAGCCTATGTTCGTGTTCTCTTGATTCCCCAGTATATTTTTCTATTCCTCTTATCAGCAAGAAGGCGATTGGGAGAAGGAAGCCTCTACTTCAGCAGCTAAAACGTGAAGATGCACTTGGTCATTATGGGATGTACATCTTAGGCACGCAAGAGCAATACTGTGTGCACTTAAGGGCCGGACTTGCCCATCTGCAACTTTCACAGTGGCGCTGCAGAACCGCTTAAGTGAAGGAAAGCAAGCAGCAGGAAAGGAAAAGAGCTTTGTCTGTCTGAGAGCAGGGAGGAGGCTGCACAGAACACAACAGGACTGCAGGGATTCACACCGTGCTCGTGGTGCAGCTGTGACAGCAGCCCCACAGCTTGAAAGGGACGCTGAGAGTGGGGTAGTGTTGCCAGGCTGACAGAAATGAGTTTGTGTGCTGCACTTTCCCTGTGCAGCCTCGCCCCCTCCCAGAACTGCCTGCTTTCAAGCACTCCCAGCAATCTGCTGAGCACAGAGCTGAAGAGCCACGCAAGGACAGAAACTGTGCAGCATGACATTGCAGAAGGTGGTCCCCAGAAGGGGGAAAAGGGCTCTCCTCTCATTAGCCAAACAATGCTTATTGCTGCCAAACAGCTCTTTGGAAGAACTCGGGCTCATTTTCACTTGGGATTAATCTTTACTGTTACAAACATGAGAAATATAGTAGCTCTAATTTAGAGGAAGAATTAAAAACCTATAAATAAGAACCACACGATTCAAAGAACCTTGTAAATGATGGCAGAGAATTAAAGTACAAATGAAAGCATGTTCCCTGAATCCAAAGGTCCAGTACTTATACCTCAGATCTCTCCAAGAGGCTGGGATGAGGAAGATGAGGTTTATTTTAAAAGCACCCTTCATGATACTGTATTATTTAAGAGGCAGCAATCCAAACTCACAAGTAATATTGGTGCATTACATGCAGAAACCACAGTGCTGGGACTCCAGACTCTGAAAAGATTCCAACACTCCTTTTAGGAAATACCTGAAAGGTACGGTACCTTAGCCAAAATTTGAGATAGAATAAGATCATCAGAGCAAACCTTACAATCCTACTGCCAACTTACTGTCCTATTAAGGGATAATAACCTCCAGTTTCAACAGGTTTTCAGGGTTAAAGAAAACTTGGCTATTTCTGCTGCAAACACCAGGTAACCAGACACTTAGTGGACATAGAAAAGTTTGCATCCCCCAAGGCACAAAAAAGTTGAAGGGAATCCCTCCTGGTCAGGAATTTAAACTTAAAAACTGCTTATTTTCTCAAATACCAATCCACTGCTACAATCTTATTCAACCAGTCTTCTTCCCTGGGGCTCTACACTGTATTTTCCTTTGCTGTACAAAACATTTACTCAAATACTCTTCAGTGCTCACCAATTATCTATGGCTAATCATCTATTATTTATGGACATAAAGCTCTCTTGGGAATTTTGTGCAGCGCCAGTCCTAAACTCCCATGAGGAGTTGCAGCCATTGTACTGCTCTAAGTATCTGCTGGAAGGACAGATGCTTTTTTGCAAGGCTTTTGCAGAAAAAAAGTCAACATAAGCCAACACACATCATCTAAGCTCTTCAGTGTGCCAGTAGCAGTCAAGGGTCTGCTGAAGAAGTGCATGACAGCAACAGCACAGCTCTGGCTCCCAGATAACCTAAAGAAACTGACTGGAGAGATAAACAAGGGTCTGAAAAGCTCCCTCCTTCTCCCCAGCTCAGGACCCTTATCTCGCTCCACCCTCTCCAAGGGCTTTCCATTTCTCATTTCTCCATGGAGAGCTGCCAAGCATCACCTGCACCGCCTCAGAGTCAGACCAAACAAGATTCATACATGGGATATTTGGAAATATCAGCTCCTCTGGCCTCCAAGGAGAATTTTACCATCACATTTAGTATCATTTTCCATGGCAAATGAAAGTCACAATGTTGTATGGAGCACGTGAGAGCGTACTTGGCTGCTTTCAAGCCAAAACTGTTAAATACCTGTAATTCACAGATGCAAGTAATCCATACAATGGCATAAGTAAGAACACTGGCATTGGTTTCAACACCACCACCATGGATTGAGTTTGAAAAATTGAAGCACTTATTAACCCCTTAGGGCTGCCCAAGCTTTCCTTATTAATTCAAACTAGAGTGCTCATTTCCCACTACTGTAAGTTGATTTTTAGGCTCACAAGTGGATATTTGGTCAACTTCCAGTTTCATGTGTAACCTCCTCAAAACAAACACTGCTTTTCTAAAACTTTAAATGTGAGAAATTAGCATTAGGTTTTTTCAAGCTCAAAATAGGTGAATTCTTACAGCCATGAAAGCACCTTAGAGAAAAGAAACCTCTTTACATTCATCAACAACTGAAACTGCCATAGAACATTAAAGTAGACCTACTGATAAAAATTTTACTATAACAACTATCAACTAAGTTCTTAAATCCCCTACTTTTCTCATTTCTGTTTACTGCTTTGAACTTCATTGTCATTAATCTGGAAGTTCTCAAAAGAAGCAAACTCTCAACAGTAAACTTGATCTTAAAAAAAAAAAAAAAAAGGGGTCAAAAATTTCAGTTAAACGTTTGGTTTAAATATATATTTCTATTCTAAGCAGGAGAAACAACAGCAAGAAAAGACTGATAGCTCTGACATTGTGACATTGACCTTGAAACAATTTGCTTTAGTATTACTTTTCACTTAGCTCACTAGTTAGGCCCTAGCAATGCAGTGGATCATTACCGGAAGGAAAAATATTCCCACTTTCTTGATATTTTGCTGTGCCACATGAAGCAGCATTCCTGTTTAAAGGACCTTACCCTCTGTATTTTCCTCAGAACAAAACCTGACACATTATCCAGATGCCATTTCCACATTGTTTATACAGCCACCCTTACAGGATCTCCCTGCTGCAAGAAGAACCTTGAGTGCCTTCAACACCAAAAACAACGTGTGTTCTGATAGCAGGAGGCAATATCAGGAACAGCTTCCCATAAGTTGCACCAGGAAGGTTCATATTTCACTATTTGCCTGTGGCCTTGTGCTTCAGAGCACTTTCAGCTTCTATTTATACAATTTTGTTGCCAGAAAAGCAGTTTAACTTACATTGAAAGTCTCAATGACCATTAGCCAGAAATGTCATACTTAAGGTGCTCATTTTCAAAATCTTGACAAAACCAGTAAGTCATTTGATAAATTCCACCTGATGCTAAAACTCCCAAGAGAAGTCATGAATCCTTCAGGGCTACATTACTATTATTATTAAGATGTGTAGAGAAAAGTGGAAGTTTTTAGCATATGCAGCGTATGCAACACCTTTTAAGCATTGAAACAGTTCCAGTTTACATAACTATTTCATTTAAAGCTGCAAGAATTTGCTAGCTAAAACAGTTGCATGTTGTCAACATTTTTAACGAATTCAAAACAGACCGCACTGACCACTTTTTGTAACAGCTTATCAAATGGTTGATTGATTCTAATCAGGCTGAACACGGAGGAGTTCCTCTCTGCACTCCCATCTTCCCCTTGGTATGAGTACCCAATTACATTATATGCAATTAAGGAGAGTTGCCATCATATTTTTCTAGTCCCATGAAGGGATCCATCGTGTCTCTGACATTCCTGCTTCCAGCCAGTTCAGCCCTTTCTGCAGCTGGACCTTCTTGCCCGCCATGGCAGATCATTTGCTGGTCACAAATCATCACTGCTTGAATTTCCTCCTCACAGGCTCCAAAGCTCTGGGTTCATCCTCTATTAAACCCCTCTGGGTCAATATTTTGTCAATTTCTCATACTTTTTGGACTAGCAGCAATATTCTTCCTCAGCTTTGTCTCAAGGGATACCAGGAAGGAATGAAATCCTTTCATGGTCCTGACATGTCTGAAAAAAATCTGCAATAAAAGTTACACAGCTTCTCTCTGTTCTTGACAGAAAACTTCCCTGTTTCCCACTCCAAGGAATCCAGACAGCTCTGCTGCTGGCAAGATGGGAGAATTTCAGTCAGTTTCTACTTCTAAGAAGTACAAAGTCATCTGCTTGTCTAAAGCAGCCTGACCCCCCAAAGTGACTGGAACCCCTGAATCTTCAGGGCAAACGTCCCTAATTCTCTTTCCTCCTTTGGGGTGATCTCTTGATGTTGCTAAAGAGAAGGTTTGTTACAGAGCAGGGGTTTCCCTGTCCTTGGGGGTTGTTTCTGCAGTGAGGTTTCACTGACCACCTCTCCTCCAACAGGTGCTGCCCAGATGGAGCAAAGTGATCACGGAATGGAAGTTTGGAGCCAGCTCAGAAGTTTTGCCATCTTCTGCTGGGGCATCACTCTGGTCTATTACTTCAGAAGCCAGGAAAGTATGCTGGAATATAAAACTCCTGCCCAGCACTTTGCATGTGAAATTGCTGCAATAGGATATAAAAAAACCCAAACAACTTACTTGTAATTAGAGCAGAAAAATTCAAAATGGTAATCTGTTTGAAAGGCAGAAAGTGCTAAGAACTGTTACTGGGTTGGGGGTTTATCCTTATTGAAAAAAAAAAAATCATACAGGAATACAGAAAGTAACAACCAATAGGAAACACTTAATTTCAAAAGGCCAAATAAGTTTAAAAAAACCCCCCAAACCACAGGTCACTGATACTAGGAGAAAACAAATGGGTGGGATTCTGCTGATTGCTGATGTTATTGATGGCCACTACAACATTTCTGTGGTACTTAATTACCAAGGGGCTTTGCAATGTTTGTTCCTATTTACAATATGATTATCTGATTGCATGGAGTAAGACAAACCAGATCTAACTAAAACTTAAAAGAACAGCCTGTCTTGCTGGGAACCATTAATGGGATTTATGTATTTATGAAAATGTTCTGAAAGGAATAGTGTATAATAAGTTCCCAGCTAAAGCAATATTCAACTGTCAGAAATAGCTGTGCTAGCTCACTGGTTTCTTTTCTTGAATATTGAAAAAAAAAAAAAAAAATACTTTCCTTCCCACCATGGTTAGGAGTTTTCACATTTGCACAGCAGACAAAACTTAATTTGGAACTCACAGTTATGATGATGCTTTTAAACACACACAATTGTGGAACATTTCTCTGCTTTACCACCTAGCAAATTGCATCTAATTACTCCACCTGTCCCAATTCTCAAACATGATTTACATAAAATTTTATAACACTTTTAAGCAAGTTGTACTTTTTATATCGAGTGAAGCTCAGATATTTAAAACTAAATCCCTAATATTGCCTCTACTCTACCTACAAATCAGTACAACTTTACACTTTATAAAATAAATGTTTATTTAACAACTGACAATCTTGGTTGTAGCTTTTAAGTACTACAGGAACATACAAATACCCTCTGTGTTACTAACAGCCTCCTCTGGGACTCCTAATAAGCATACACACAAAAAAAGGCAAAACCCATTCATTTGCAATGCAGTTGCATTATATTTTTATCTTCATGAGGAGCTCAAAAGACCTCTGATGCACATCAAGGCTAAGTATGAACACAGCTAAAAAGGCAATATTAAGTGCACACTGCTAGAAGCAGTTTTACTATCAGCTGGAGAACCAATGCTGACACTGAGTTTTTCATCTTTCTACTATTTGACAATAAAATTTAATTAATTTTGGAGGAGGGACCATCTATTGCCCAGGCACAGATCCTAGCTATAAAACATTATATGGCAAAAGGGTAAAAGACAAATAGAATGTTTTTAAAGTCATCACATTTTCCTGAAAATTATTTTGGTGGGGTTTTTTTATGCCAAAGATTGCTGCACAGAGACTCCAAAAGGCTTCTCAGTTTCTCTTACATCGACTTCTAGGTTCAAGGTTAAAAAAAACCCCAACAAAACAGCTCTCACACTTTCCAAATTCCAGGATCTGGCAGGGCACATAGCTTGGATCAGCAAACACCATGTGAAGGTTAACAGTGCTCAATCATTCTACAGGGCTTCTGCAAGGCCCATTTATCCTCCATGGCTCTGGACACAGCACGCTCTGCACCACTGCCCAAAAGTGCCACCTCACACCACTCAATTCCAGCCCTCAGCCTCACAGTCTGGGTTGGTTTTTTCCAGAGCATACTTCTGGCTATTTTCATTAACTCAATTCAGCTTTAAACAGAGAGGCCCTACAGATGCCAGCTCTAACTTCCAAGCCTTTATATCACAGCCTTGACCAGACAGATAACTGGCACAAAAGACTGAGATGGTGAGCTATGTTTCTAAAATGCTGCCATCTGATTCTCATCCCACACAAATATGTAATTTAAGTAATGGAAAAAAAAAAAGGCGCTTTAGTCTCAAACATCAGCTTGTTCAAAGCTCTTGAAATAAGTAAAATGCTGGAATTTGCATTGAGTCATGACAAGTTAGAGGTGTAACAGTAAGAAACAACCTTCTGAACGACAATAAAAAGAACATCCTTAATGTCAGACAAAGGAAAAGCAATTACATTTTTAAAGACTGTCAGTTTAAAAATATACAATGTAAAGAAGTAAAATGGTTCTAGCTCTTTTCACAATTTTGTGAAATCCTCATATATTTTAAAGCTTTGCCTTATTGATATTTATTTATAAAATGTTTTATATTCCATCTTACTTTCCTCACAAGAAAATTGAAACTAATTTGTCAATGTAAACTTCTGTCACTGAAATGTAAAGGAAAATATATTTCCCTCAGCTACTAAGACATACAGAGTAACTCACATACTGGAGTAATTTCTACTCCAAGCCTTCAAGGAAACAAGAATAGGAACTGAGTATTACAGCTCAACTTGGGATGGACCCAGGCCTTGTGCATGGTGACAGGGCGGGCACAAGATTTGGGAAGAAAAATGGCCAACAGTGGGGTCAGTGTAACCTGGAGATTCCCAAATAGTTACCACAGTCACTTGTCCCCACTGGTCAGTGCTACAAGGGAACAAGGAGAAAGCAAAAGAAGATAAATGACTGCTGAGCAGGAACATTTCTGGCTGTTTGCTGGAAAATCCTTCCTTTCCCCCCCCTCTCAATACAGGGTGTTCAGTTTGAGGTTGGGTGTGAGCACAGCAACACACCAGGGAAGCAGCAGCACCTCACTACACAGCACTGCAGCGGGTGCAAGGCTAACAGCCACACTCAGCTTCCTTAATTCAAAAGCTCTGCTGCACAGGATCCAACAATTATACAACCAACCTTGGCAAACAAACCAACAAACCAACCCAAACCCACCAAAAAAAAAAAAAAAAAAAAAAAAAAGAAGAGGCCTTTCCTCTTTCTTCCCTCCTTTCTCATGGGAAGTGGATTACCAGAGCATTGAAAGGGGCTTCCAGTCCCCAAGAAGTTTAGAAACAAGACCCATGCTGGTTCCATTACATGCATGAGCAGAAGGCGTCTGAGATTGTCCCAGTGAGAACATGGAAAAGGGATAAAAGGCAAGTAGTGCAAGCTTCAGCCATTTACTCCCTTCCATTCCTCTCCAGTTCACACTGTAAAATGCCTGCCTTATTTAAATTTATGACATTTTTAGAGTTCTATCAGGGTTGCCAAGAGACTTTTGTACCAGTTCATGTCACAGTGTCAGTGTGAGGGCTGAGTGCAGCTGCTTGGAAGGTTAGGAAGTGATCAGGAATGTTTCTTTTCTACTGAGATGGTGGCAGCTCCAGGACCAGTCTTCATTCTTCTCAGCTGCATCAGAGTAGCTTGGATAACCACATACAATGTTTGTAACAGCAAAATTCAGAGCACTTCTAAACCTTCACACTTCGAACACAAAACAAAAACACAGCATGGAAGATTGGGCGACAGACTTGTCCACTGAAGCTTGTTGCACTGCTTGATACTTTAAACATGTCACTAAGTCCAGCTAATTTGGAACATAAGTAGGAGACAGTTCTGCCAAATGCTTTTATTGAAGAAGATAAATGCACCAATGAAACAAAAGGCATTTATTCTATTAAGCAATTTCCACACCTAGGGAGAAGAGTGGCAAAGCTGAGATAGGCAGTCAGCATAAGCACCTGAGCAGACAATGCCACAGGTCTGTAAACACCTGACTCCCACAGCCCCAGTGCTCACATTTGCTTCTGCAGATGGCAGTGACAACCAGAAGGAACAACTGGCCACTTGCAGTACAAAACCAGAGAAATATACCTTGAAGTAAATCATTCTTCGTGCAGTAAATTGTCCTCTGTCTTGCCTTTTAATTTGCCAAGGAATACAGCTAAGATAAATGCTACCAGGCAGAAGGTAAAAAAAAAAAACCCAAACAGATGAGAGAAAAGAAGATGAGAGAAATACCAAACACATTCCTGTCCAAAACGTCCTGGAATCTGGTTACTTTGCCCACTTTATTCTAACTTGACTTCAGAGGGAGTGGTGTACACCAGAACATTACTGGACTAAACCCAAGGGAATAAGGAGGAAGCTGCACATTTGCCAACTGTAAGTTTCTCACACATTTTTCAGGTGATATTTTAGAGGGGAAGGGAATAACCATTCAAATGCCAACACTATGCACTACTAATACAGGCATAAGAGTATAACATACTTTTTTTTCTCTTCAAAGTGATGAATAGTTGCACGTTAAACTGATAAGGACACAGCTGACCACTGAGATATAACTGCATGACTGCCCTTTTCTAAGCAGGGACATGGAGCAAAATCACTTTCAAGCACAGGTGAGCACAGCTCAAACGACTGACAGAGGACTTTGGTTTCAGGATGAGCCAACTCTGTGGCAAGTGATCTTTAGTCAGGATGTTCTTGTTATATCGAAGGTGTGAAAACCAGCTCTCCTAAACAATAGTGTCTTCCATGTGGTTCATGTGAAGAGTTGCTGCTTATTTACTCACATAAACAAATCAACATCTACGATGTGGAACACAACAGCAACACAGGTGAATTAGAAGAGGCTCCAATATAGTGAGGGCAAAACTATAAGACTGTAGATAAAGACATTCTCTACAAGTACTCAAAAAGATCAGGCAGCCCCAAAATTTTTACTGTGTATCACTCTGTTTTTCCAGTGATAAGCTCAGCATTACAGTGGTATGTTGAGAATAAAACCAAAGCAAACACTGTTTGTTTAAACATTGAAAACCCAGGGAATGAACAAAAGTGGGATTTTTAAGCTTTACCTTTCTAGGGCTTCCTGGAGGGTTGAATTTGTGATGTATCTAAAAATAAAGAAATTAGATTGAAGAGAGCTTAAACTGGTAGACAGCACAATCTCTGTAGTAGTACAAAAACACAGTGCTGAAATGCAAAGATAACATTAGTAGGGTCTGCTGTGGAGCAATCCAAAGGCTGTGAGCAGTCTGCAGCAAAGATGCCAGGAATGCACTCACTACACCTTTACAGAAAAACCAGTGTGGAGCATCAGCATCTGAAGTATGAAGGCACAAATACATCATACCAGTGTCACAATAAGTGTTTCACATCCCATTGAATGATGATGTCCCCATTATGTCATGAGAATATTGCATAAACCAGGGTCCTACATGGGGAAAAAAAAATTAAAATCTGTGTGTCCTGTAAATCTCTTCATACAGTTTTTCTGAGGAGATCCACACATTGTCATAAGGCAGAAGATTAAGTCCCTCAAAAAGGAAAAGAAAAAATAAAGTTAAAGGGTGTGAAATATTGAGATGCTAGGCAGAAGGGAATGCCTGCACAGCACCAAAGAGAGCATGACATCCCTGCAGCTCTGCCAAAACATAGAGAGGCAATGAAACTGTAAGATGAAGTCTAGAGAGAAAAAAATCCTAAAGGCAAAAAAACCCCACAACTGTATAGAGAAAGACCCACGGTCTTCAGCACACTCTCCTTTCAAGCATCTCTGTGCTTTGCATTTGAGCACCCACAGTGCTTGACCAAATGCTTTTCAACGAGGAGAGCAGCCAGAGATATGACTGCACAAACAATTTCCTGGCAGGGGTTGGGAAAGAGGCCAGGCAGATATCATGGATACAAGTCCCCACAACCCTTCTTGGATCTCTGCAGAGTTAGGACTGTCCAACTGTCCTCAGGTGATAAAGCAGGAAGTTGAACTTGCCAATCTAATGAAGCACTGGCTTTTTATGGAAGTCCATCTGTTCCAACTCTCTGGCTCAAAATGCAACGAAATGTAAGAATAAAAAAAAAAAAAAAAAAAAACCAAAAACGATC
>VZTR01031127.1:73943-86380 GCA_013400775.1 Chaetops frenatus
GATTCCAGCAAAGAACATTATTCTACCTGCTCTCCTAACTCTGTTTGAAATATACAGAGATTATTTGATCAGTCCAGCTGTTAAGATGAAAATAAAAGGTTTGGGGTTTTTAAATTTCAGAAGTTGTCTGGAGTTTTTGGTTGGGTTGAGGCTTTTTAAACAGTATTTATGTATTCCCACAATATAGCTGCTGGCTTTGAGGTGTTTTATTTCCATATCCACTACAAAACACTTAGCCAAGCTTTAAATTGCAGACACATCTCTGCTTTTATTGTGAGAAAAGCATGCAATGTGGCAAAAATTAGTTGGAATAAGTATGTGTTTTACTGTCACTGATTGGCCAGACTGAATATCATCTGAGCAAAAATACCAACTTGATTGTAGAAACATTCCCACTGAGAGAACACTGCCTAGAACTGCTCATTTGCTACTACTCTTCTACAAGTTACTGCAAACTCCTTTAAGAAACTAAGCTCAGCATTTCCTTTAGTTTTTGTCACAATAGGAATGTAGCAATTATTTTGAAATGGTGGGAATTCAGAATGTACTATTAGCACTATCTATCTAAAGATCAGCTAATTCTCTGTATCCATACAAAAATACAAGTAGCTCAGGGTATTCCCTTCCCCAAATAAATGTCTCTTGTATAATAACCCTAGTAATGAAAAATAAAATATTTTCACATCATGTCCTGAGTTCTTATCCCCAGATTTTATTGCATTGTTGAACAACTCATTAAAAATTTCTCAATACAAAGACAAACCATAAACCCTTTCAGCAATTATTTGGCTATAATTCTAAACAAACAATAGGTTCTGCCTCTATAAACACTGTTCTGGCTCTAATTTATAAGTTACACAAAATATTACACAGATCACTCAGCAATCCATCCTTAATGTACCTGAAGAGGTCTTTACCATCCCTAGTGAATAATGCATGTTTCCATTTTGCCATTCTCCTACAGCATAAAAGGAGCAGCTTTAATTCAGCTCCAACTTTGAGATCTGAACACCACCAAAGACCAGTCAAAAAGCTTAAGGAGAAATTGCTTTACAGCTCCAATCTACTTCCCAAATGGAAGTACTAAGTAGCTCTAAATATATTTGAAATAAACTAGCATCTGAAGAGACTGGCCATATGCTAAACTGTCACTCTCCCATAGTGAGTGCTGAATTAAGCTGGTTGTGTAGCTGGCTGCTTACTACAATACTGTTCATGTCACTCACATATGCTGCTTTGGCAGTTATTGCAGCTTCTTTGCAAACCAAGCAGCACGTTAGATTTGAGAACAAATTACAGACCAGCTAAAAGCACTGAACTCCTGACTGATTTCCAAAGAACTGGAAGGAACACTGCAAGAGACTGGAAAGGTATAGAGAGAAATTGCAGCACCTTTGCAACCTGCATGATTCAAAGCATGAGGAGAAACCCAGCCAGCTAGACAGGAGTTCAGTCCTCAGTGTTTCCTGGGATCTCTGCAATCTGTGCAGTTTCCTGTGGTCTGGGATGCTGCAAAGCCTGTGGTGAAGAGAATGCAGGGAGGGAGGGGAACATTCATCCACAGCACCTGGGGAATATATACAATATATACCAGGAATTTGACTAGCTGGGTAGCACAAGCCTCTCACCGATGTGAGCACTTGGAGCTTTTCTCCATCCTTGGCACAGAGGTCAGGGGATCCAGCCCTTATGTCAGTGGCCTCATAGTCAAGAGGCTGCACAGTAAAATATGCAAAGAGGCAGTGAAATGCTTATAGTAGGTATGTTTGAATCCCCAGGCAACATTCTGGTTACTCAAGAGTAGCAGCACAACAGAGCCAAGCAAATCAATCTTTGGAGCACTGGTATCAGAGGAACAAGCCACCACAGTGTGTCTGTGGCCAAAAGGACAAGAACTCAGCTCTTCACTGTGTTTCTTACATTACCCAGAATCTGCATTAGGAAAAAAAGTGTTATTTTGACAACTTTATAATGGAGGTTCCCAGCAGCATCACATGGACATCTATAAAATCTCTTCTGATAAATTAGAAGTTGAAGGATTTGGGTTGCAGATTTGTGGAATACATCTGTACTTACTGTAAACACAACAGTACTTGTGAGGTACAAGGAGTCCTCTGAATTGTGCCATTTTCCATAAGCTGGACTCTTCTTGCTCTTGATTAACTGTCTCTTCATTTACTTTTAGGCTGCACTGAATCCTCTGTAAATGACAGAGCTATAACACTCTGTTCTTCCCCCAGCTGCTTGTGTGCCTTGTCTGATAGACCAGCAGAGTTTGGGCAGAGCACAGATGTAGAGATCCTGGCCTCTGGAAGCACTGGGCAGCAGATGGATGGTGCAGGTAAGGCACCCAGCACAAGTCCACGCCCATGGCTACCCTACTGAGTGGTGCTGTAAAACCCAGGCCTAAATACCATCTTAAATGCAGAGATGCAGACACAGCTGTGAGTGGTGCTTTGTGAAATTCTGATTTCTGGTTGATACTCAGAAAAGGGCACCTCTAAGCCTGGCCTAACATCTACACTGGTGTCTGTTATACTCCTTTTTCAGGTAGTGGAGGTGGCATTTTTGAGGAAAGAAATGTAATCACTTTCCATCTTTGAAGAACTTGGCTCCAGGTTAAGCATCCCAGACAAGGTCTATCCTGTTATTTGCTCCAGGATCAGAAGGAATTTGAAGTGTCCAATGTTCCCCATTACCAGGAACAGTCACTAAGTGCCAGACACTACCAGTTACACTGAAATACTCACACATAAAAGTTTCACCAACCCAATAAGAAGACCAATTCGATAACAGTAAAGCTTCACCTTATTAAGATACAGACAACAAAAGCATCCATTCACTTCAACAGCAATCCCAATTAAACAAAATATTTTACTGTACCAATGGTAGAACTCTGGAATTTTTATGCTAGATTACAAGTTGTAGACTTTTTTGATTTACTGCTTTTATGTTTCAACAATAATAAAAGTGTAACATTGCTGGGAGAGGTTTTAAGAATCCCCAGGGCCTTTTCTGTAACATACTCCCACTCACACGCCTCAGCCTTGGTTCTGCAATCACATGGGGGCTCAGGTTAGTCCCATTACTCACTAACACAAGTAGCCAGAGAAAACAGACATAGATGTATTAGCAATTCTTCCTGAAAATCTCTGCAGATTCTACAGAAGGTTACTACTTCCCCTCTAAGTTAGCAGCAGCACCTTCAGCTGATGGATGAACTCTGAAGAGCTCTTTCTTGCTTGGAACTGGAGCATTTTAAATGTTGATGAAATGATGTACCTGTACCTGGTCCCATTTCACCACAGGCTTTTGAAGCATTTTAATGTCTCACCATTTAGAAGCTGGAATCCAGCAAAGGGGATACAAGGGCTATTACTGGTAGCTAATGGATATTCTTCTTGACTTCAATTGCTGAACTACATTTTGAATAAAGGGCTGAATTCCCAGAAGGAACAACCTCCTTTGATTATTGCTCAATGCTTAGACTAAAGGAGAATTCTCTGCAAGTAGTAAGTCAGGGGCAATGTTCATATTTCTATTTCTAGGTTCTCACAGAGATTGCATTGCACAATATTAAGTGAATGCAGGTCACATCCAATACCCTAGGTTCTATAGCTGGACATTTCCATATTACAGTCCTTTCTTGTTCCCATTTTAAAATGACTTTTTATTCAGAGCATTCTTATGGATAAAAACAGACCTAAAGAGCATGTAATAACAATAGAAAACTCTACTTTTTGGGCTGTCCCATCCAAGATGTGCCAGTAGCTCCCAGCTGTGGAGCCCACCTTGGTCAGCTGCCCCACACAGTGCTGCATTCACACTGCTCTGAGGCATCACAGCACACGGTACCAGGCAAAAGCCACATCCTCGCTCAGGTTTCAGGGTTCCCTCAGCAACAAAAGCCACCCTCTTGTGATTATATTCCTTACTGATGTAGAGACACCCCCACAATTCAGCTCAGCCCTGCTTTAAAGCAACACCCCCTGCAAGATCACCGCTGCTTCCAGTTTATCTCTGCAGCCGTGCCTGCCGTAAGAACGGGTTACAGTTAAACCCCCACTCCTGGAAGGCACAGCGTGCAGCTCCACTGGCTGGCACGGGAGGTGCCAGCCTTACCCAGGCTGCCCTTGGCACAGGCAGTCCTGAACACCAGCTCCAAAGCACTGCTGCTCTGCCACACACCTGCAGCTACTGCAACAACTGCCAAATGCAGAGGATTCTCCCTCAACCAGCACTGCTGAGCAGGAGATAAACAAAGCATCGTCAGGGAAACGAGTCACCTGCTCTGGGAATTCTCTCTCTCCTCCACAGCTAATGACAGATCCCCTCGGCACTTCCCTCTGTGCCCTTTCTGTTCCTCCATAAGAAATTAGCAGAACACTTCACCAAAGTCAGAGCCTTAAGCCCACGCCTCTCAAATTCCTTTATGGGTTTTTTTTTTTAACCCCAGTGCAAGCCACACATTTAATCTCATCCCAGTGAGGACTAAATGAGAACTTGGTTTGTTCAGGACACATATTCAGGGAAAACAATTTTCTGTGTCAGGAGTGCTCACCTGGGAGACCACCCAAACCATCTGAAGTGCCCCTAGAGACACCCATATACTTGCCAGGTCTTA
The DNA here is from genome assembly GCA_013400775.1 of Chaetops frenatus. NCBI lineage: Eukaryota > Metazoa > Chordata > Aves > Passeriformes > Picathartidae > Chaetops > Chaetops frenatus. The sequence goes on from VZTR01031127.1 coordinate 78,568, forward strand.
GAGTTGTTGACACCTAATTCTAACTTGCATTTTAGTAAGGCTTTTAAAAACATGATTAATATTTTAAGATTGTTGTTGAATTGGCATTATCATCTAGCAAAAAGGATTTTCTCTCAAAAATGTTATGAAGACAAAGAGCAACTTCTTTCCTATTTATTCATAATAATAGATGCATAAAATGCTTTTTATTTAACATAAAACATGATGACTACACTTCTAGAATGTTTTATGATGTCAGTTGTCTGGGATTTAATTGCACAGCCAAAAAAGAAAAATTTCTTTCAAGATTGAGGCTGCTGCCTTCCTTTGCACTAATTATTTGTACAGAAGTGCTGTGTGCATTAGACAATATGCTTATTTGCTCAGTTACAGACCTGCAAGCAGGTTCAGCCTCCAGTTTAACATTTCACTGCAACCTACTAGCATGCTAATTAATAGCTAATCAGAACATTCTTAATAAGTGGACCAGATATTTAGATTCAGACTCACTATTTTTAAAAGCTAATGACTTATAGCATTTAGAACAGTGAAAATAAATCAAGGTCATCCCATGCCACACAATTTACTTCCAGTATTTTTCAGAAAAGAGTAATTAACTTCTACTCAAAAGGCACTTGTATGAGAGCATCATCAATATTAGGACAGCAAAAATGATGGCAAACAGGAAATTCCATGGGTATCATTGCATAAGCTTTATTTTACCCAAACCCATCCCCCTCACCCATGCAAAATTAACATTTATATTAAAAGAAACAGCTGACATAGCATGTTAACAGACTATGTCTAACATCATGCAATTAACTCTCTACCCTCATCACCAGGACTATCTATTTAGATATCAGAGGAAGAAAGCACACGGTTCATTCATTGCTGAGAAGAAAGAAGGAGGAAAAAAAAAAAAAGAAATTAGGAGAAGCCAACCTAAAAGGCAGAAAATGGCTTAGCAAACCAACAAGGCACAGCTGAGTGCCAAGTGCTCCTGCTCACACAACTTGCAGCTGCATCCATGACTTACCTAGAGACTTTCAAGTTCAAATCACAGAAGTGACAACTCTGCCCCTTCTGTCTCTTCAACAGTGGCCTGGACAGACACTCTGGACTCTGCTGGCCCCAAATGGGCCATGGAGAGACTTACTGATCTCATCTATTTCTCCACCAGCACTCAGTACTCCTACAGTTCTATTAAAACTTGACTGATGAAGAAATGCCACAATTAATCCACTTAGCAGTAAGGCTCTTACCCATACTGGAAGGGGATAAACAGTGCACAGGAAGTGTTCACACACTGTGCTTGGAGCAAGTTTTATTTGGCATTCACTGGCCTTCACAGCTGATTGCCACCAACAAACAATAGACATCTGCAGCAACAATTAAAGCCATCATGAGAGGCTGCACACAAAAAGTGTAAGTTACGTAACTTAAACTTAACTTTTCATACAAGTGCTTAAGGGTTATATTCCTCCTGGCAGAGAAATGGGATCATTCTGTAAGAGCTGCTCATGCTCTGAGTGAGCACTTCAAATCAAATGCATACGAACCACCTACAGACTCACACTATTTCAAGACTGATTTTTGCTTTCAATATATATTTTTTTCAGTCCATCAGAAGAAAACAAAACTCACAATTTCAAGTTACCAGGCAATAGCTTGGGTTATTCAGTTATGCAACAGTTGTGTTTCTATGCAAAAGATCACAGACAATAAATTTACAAGTAGTCAAGCATCAGGTCTGCTTGCAAGGTTAGGTTAAGGGCACAAGAATGCACATTGAAACACAAACTCATTCTTGTTATCACGTCAGATATTTTGGACTCTGCTTTTCTTCTGCACATTAATTCCAGTGCTTCAGGGAAAAGCCTCCAGAGGCAGAACCTGAGCATACCTCTGGTGTTTCTGACCAAAAACAAAAACTTGCTGAAGATCTCTTCAGGAAAGCTCCAAGCTTGAGCAGTGTTTTCATCTTACAAACATCCAATCCACAGGCTATAGACAAGGGTCTCTTGGGCTTTGTGTTCCTATACCTGTGAGGATGACTGAGCAGCTTTACACTCTCCTCCTGTGTCCTCCCTCTTCTTAATCTAACTGGGAATGAAGATAGAAAGAAACACAGAAATGCCCCACACACCCAGTATCAGCAACGTACAGAGGTAGAGCAAAGTTGCTACAGCAGGTGATGCCAGGAAAAAACTCCCACAATCCCAGTGCAACCCTAGCAATTTATTCCACAGTCTTAATTCCTTTAAAAGTGTTGTTTCCTGATTTCCAGCAGTTATTCTTAATTTCTTTAAGTGGGAGGGAGGGGAAGTGACAGACAGAAAAGAAAATATATAAAAATGAGCTTCCCCATCACTTTTTACTGATCAGTTCTAGATTTATATATGTATATATATCTAGATCTAAAGAAGCTTAAGTATGTCTGCTCATGTTAGCACAGCTCTTCACTGTGCAAATTAATCATACTCCACTTCCTGCCTTTTAATATAAATCAATGTTTTAAAATCTTTTTCCGTTTATTACAAGGAAAAAAACAATCCTAGCTAGAATAAAAAAAAAAAAAGGACTCCACAAAGAATCAGTGGCAATCAGGACAAAAACAAAGCCTGACCTGGTCATTGCAAATGCCCATCTTCACTGATTCAAAGGAGCCATTTGTTTTTACTGTTGTTGCGCCCACGTACAAATTACAATTATTAAACAAAGATAGCAGCTGCTTATCACAAGAGATTCTCACACTGCTGCAAATGAAACTTCAAGCTGAAGATCTTTTTTTTAATGGATTAGCACATTTATAAAAGTACATTTTTTTGCCCTCTCACAGTGGTTTTTTTCTTTTTAACCAAGCACTTAAAGCATCCTGCTCTTAATCAAGTTTGAGGGTACTGTGAGATAGCATTTTCAGGAGTACTGGTGTGGTTCAGTTGGAAGCCAAACCCAGTCTGAAAGAAACATAGGAAATACAAAAAGCCTTGGCCTTCCTGGCTCTCAGCTTTTTTTTGTGTTAGGAGACAGCATTGCTTGAAAACCAACTCAGCCGTTTGATTATCAATTCACCTTTAATTTCATGGTGTTCTCTAAGCAAGGGTACCAAAAAAAGGTTTTTTTCAGCACAGGCATTTGAAAAGTGAAGCAGCTTACAGAAAAGACTCCAAGAAACATCTGAAATTCTAAATGGAGTTAGGAAAGAGGCCAAGGGATCTGTACAAACTCACTTGATAAACTTAGAGGAAAAAAAAAAAAATAATGTGACCTGATAAAGTGATTTTGAGTGTTTAAATCTGTAAAGAATTTGATTCCACTTAAGATCTTTGTTTAAGTCACCACTTTCATCTGCTAAACACAACAAAGAAACTTTCAGAACCTTGACAGAATTAACTCAGCCTCTAGGGCTGCAGGAGCCTTGTGCTCTGTGGCAATGCAGAACAAAATCCTCCCAGATTTTCAGGACACTGCATCATCAGTTTTTGATATTTGATTTTTCAAACTGGACAAGTTTCTACATCCCATCCAACGGTGTATTTTTCTGTGACTGAAATCAGAAACAGGATGGACATCTCCATAACTATCCCTTCTAAAGAGGCTCCATAGGCATTTTCCCCTTCCAAATGCATAGCACTTCACATCTTTTAGAGCACTTAAAAGACCCACAGATTTTTCACCAGTTCCTTGACTGTGTACATTACATAAACTAAAAAAAATGTACTAATGGAGAACAAGATTTGAGACAAGTAAACAGCCTGTCATTAGCAAGGAACTGACAGATGTTGATTTGTCTATCACTTCTCTAAACAACTCCCAGCATCAGAACAGATTCTCCATCAGTGGCTAGAAAACTCCACTGATCCAAAGCTAACCACCTGCAGGGTTGTTCCACAACAGCAGTACCACCTTGCTCCCTAAACAAACCACAGCAAGCTGTGTGCCAGAGGGGTAATCTGCTTTCCCTTCCCAAATAAGGAAAAAAAAAAAAAAAAAAAAAAAAAAAAAAGGTGTTCAAAGAGCACAATTCTCAGATGCACTGGGATGTACAAGGTCATTCAAGGCAGGAGCTGCAAGCTCAAATCCAGACACATGCAGGAACATGTGAAAAACAGTCTCAACACCACGATTTTGTTTTAACCTCTTTAGAGGTCAAGTTATCCCTCAGTGCTGCTTTTTGAAAACAATCCTCCTGCAGTCTGACACAGGACAGTGTTACACTGACCAAACAGCCATAACCTAACACACCAAACACATCTGGCAAGGGAGAATCACCTCGGCAGAGGATGGCAATGTTATTTAAAACATCAATGCTGAGAACCCTGAGATCATTTTAGATTTACCCAAACAGATTTGCTAGCAGATCTGCTCAAGGTACCTAATGGTGGAGGTTGCCATGAGAACACGGTACAACTACACACTTTGCCATGACAACCAGGCCTCCCTGGAATACTAATGAATGCCCATGGCAACGGGAAGCTAAAGACAAGATGTCTGGAGACCAAATATTCCATGTATCATTTATAACAAAAGCTATAAATATATTTGGACGCTTCCTATGCGAGATTCGAGGGGTTCTGGTGCCCTGCAGAACACCCCATATGGGGCAATCTTGTCAAGTGGAAACACTGCATGCCTGCAGTATAAATGGAAAATCCTATTTCAAGGCTGCGCTGGGGCTGAAGGTTCAGTTCCACAAACAGCTACAGAAATATCTGCAGTCAACACACCTTGTACAGCAACCCTGTTTTGCCAGCTCACGGTGGAACACAGTTACCTGCACACCAGTGCTTTGTCTGTGCTGTGCCCACCAAAAAGGGGCTTCCTTACCCAGCGCAGAATCCTGGACTGAGCACGGATCTTCTCTCCAGATGGCAGCTACACTGCAGCTCGTGTCGTGGAGGCAGCAGAAAGCATTGCCTTGGTATTTCAGAAAAGGCTCATGACAAGAGATCCTTGCTACTTGATAGGAATGTTCCAGCAGCTCAATCCACGAGCAGTGTTTTGCATTTATTTGTTTACAGGAAAACGATGCACCTACAGCAAGTTAGGCATCAGAACAAAACCTTGGTATTAAAAGTGAAAAAATCCTCAGTTAAGTGACATCTGGTGCCTTTTTTTTTAGGTGCTCTCTCTACATATGAATTTTAGAACGCTTCCTAGATATTTTACAGAGATTATCAAAGTCTAAGACATTCTTAGGCATCCTGCCAGAAACCTCCTGTCATTTAAAAAAGAGGCAGCACCAGCTGGAAAGCCAGTGCTGCTTGTCCCAAAAGCACTCTGTGTGATAAGTCAGCATCCAGAGATAGCAAAATTTTAAGTCCCAGGGATCACAAGTGCCAGGATTCAGCTCACACCAGCAGTGCAGAAACCGAAGGTAATAAATCCTAAGATTTTTCCTCATGTCTTATCATTTGGTTTTATTAGGTTATAAAAGTTTATTAGGTTGTAAGTCTCATTGCACGAGCTCCTCCTCAAAAATACAAAAATCAGGAAAGCATTAGTAAGCATAAAATTTATCTTCTTCTCTCCCTCAACACCCATGATCTGTGATATGTATTTATTAGCCATCTTCCAGGTGTAAATAAACCAGCTGCTGCATTTCCTTAATGACAGAGCACAGAGGTCAGCAATAAGGGATAAAGAACTGTTCTTTGTGTGAGATCTTTCACAGGTGTCCCATGGCTGCAGAGCTGCTCAGGTGCCAGATTCCCACTGCTTTTCACTACAACGACTGATTCTATCCCAGTGGCAAAACCCTCCAAGTTCTGTCTCTTCAGCAGAGCTCCCCAAGCCTAGAAGATGCAGCCCCACACCAGGCAGGAACTTCCTGGCCTAGATCAGATGCATCAGCTACACCCACTGATCTTCTCACCTGCTGACAGCTCAGAGAGGCCAAAAGGCACCTCATGTACACACACTGAGGAATCCCACGGGAAGGCAGAAAACAGGGTCTGCATCACTGACCATTTTATCACAGCTGTAACCCAAACAAGTCATTCTCCAGTTTACTGCAGCAATGTCAAGACCAGATAAACTGGGAAGATTCCTACCCATGGGAGTGGTGGAATCGTGATCCCAGGAGGTAGCTAAAGGATGGGTAGGCGTGGCACTTCAGGACACGGTTTAGTGGTGGACTTGATGATCTTAAGGATCTTTTCCAGCTCTAAATTATTCTAGGATTCCATGACTACCTTTAAGGCCAAAGTGTTACAGAACAGAAATATCTCAGTAGCAGAACAAACAAGCACATGAGACTAACCTGGACTAATCACTGGCAACTCCTTCTTCTGCTTCCAAATGCTGCTGGCTGAGGCCACAATATTCTGAGTACACGTATAGAAACCCAATATTAAACCAACACCATCACACTCAGAGTTATCAGATTAGTGCAAGCACTGGCCACGACCACATTAAGAGTTTTCAGGGAATTGCAATTCAGTGTTAACTGGCATGTTTGGAGAGACCTGAGGAAAAGGTGTGTGATAAAACAGCAACACAAAATGCAGGCCATGGCCTTGGCATTGAATTTAAGATCTCGTCACTTTAAATAGTATCCAAGGACAAAGAAAAATCTCATCAGGATAAATGAGCACTTCTGTTTCATAAACTTCAATCGATGCAGATTACATCACAAACAAAAGGAGGAAAAAAAGGCAAGCTGCTTTTTTAAGTGGCCAAACACAGTGCAGATTGACACATTCAACAAACAAACATAGCCCATAGTGGATCTTCAAGCAACAAAGTTTCCCAGAGAGGAGCAGAACTCGCATTACTTTTGTCATAAAACACATCATTGCTCTACAAAATTTGTCATCCTGAATCTAAGCTGTTTGCACAGGACTGATTCCAATTATTAATTTTCAACTATTATAATTCTTTTAAATACCACAGAGCCCAGCACACAGCCCAGCATTTCTTCTGCCAGCACAGAGATCCAGTTTTAACAGGACCTGACTACAAAGACAGGAAAAGCACATTTGCATTAAATTTCAAGATTATACAACAGCCTATCTACACATGCATGGCAAAGACTATTTTTTTATTCTAACTCTATTTTTCCATTAATGAATTCAGTTGTCGTTCGTTGGTTTGGGGTTTTTTCTCCCAAGCTGATATTTTTTCACTCTCTCTCTTGCACTCCTCTTTCTTTGGGACTGTTTAATATTATGTCAGGGGACCTGAGAGGTAGCTCAACTGTATCTCCTACCAAGAAAAATACAGAATTTAATTGATTTGTGGCCAGCAGGGGCAATTACTACTTAGGGAAAAAAAANAAAAAAAAAAAAAAAAAAAAAAAAAAAGCTGGGATAGGCACTGAGTGATGAGCACTGTGTCAATGGATAAGCCATCCCAAAACAAAACAGTAATTTCAGCATGTCTGGGGCTGGAGGCCTGATTGCATATCTGCACTTGACCTCCTCCCAACAGTATATGCAGTGATAGACACACAGAAAACCAGTGTTTCATATGTGGAATGCTCTTGCACACTGTGACTGCAGACACCTCTGTATCACTCTGAACAATACAAGGACCCATCTTGTTCAGGAAGGGCTGGCAGCACTGCCAGTGATGGTAGCCAGGCAAGCAAGGCAAGTTGAGAACAGCAACAAGATGCCATTTGCCAAATAAATCAAATGCATTCCTCCCTACGTAACTGACAATTAGGAAGGTTTCATCTCCTGGAAAATATGGGAAGTCCCGTAAGTCCTATCTAAGAAATACACATTAGGATCCACCCTCAATCACTTTGGGCTATTAGAGCCTTAAATCCTCTTAATCCTTCCCAGGCTATTACTTACCTTGTGTTTTCTTGTGGGGGAAAAAAAAAAAA
>VZTR01031127.1:87138-118548 GCA_013400775.1 Chaetops frenatus
TTTTTTTGACAAGATGTTCTGTAAAACAACAGCCAGTATGAAAAAGCATAACCTCTTTGAGCAGGGTCAAAAAAAAAACTCGCACTCACAGGGGAAAAAAAACCAAAACAACACAACAAACAACGACACAACCCCCACCCCCCAACAAACAAACAAACAAAAAACTAAACAAAAAAAAAAAAACCACCAAACCACCCCCCAAAAAACCCCACCAAATCAAAAAACCACCACAAAAAAAACGAAACAGAACCCCAAAAACAAACAAAAAAAAACCACCACCAAAAAGCAAACAAACAAAAAACCGAAACAAAAACACACACACACACACACAACCCCCACCCAACAAACAAACAAACAACCAACAACAAACCCAAACGGGAATTTCCTGACTGTCTAATAGCCAGTGATGTGCCTCAATAGCTTTAAGCAACAAAACTGTGCCTTCCCTGAACTACTTGGTATAACACTTCAGATGGGCTCGTTTAATCAAGGCACGCATCTCAAACCCCTAAGTGTCCGAAATGGCAGAGACCCCAGCGGGAGCGCAGGTGATGCTGCAGCATCCGAGCGCCCCCGGGCGATTCCGGCACTCTCAGGTGGCCACAAGCGCGGGGCCCCGGTGCCACCTGGTGGCCACTGGCCCCGCCACCGCCGGCCCCGCATCCGCAGCCAGGGGCTGGGCTCTGCACCTGTCCGTCCCACAGCGGCCAAGTGCCCGCTCCCTCCTCCCTTCGAAGAACTCAAAAAGCCGCTGGGCAAACGCCTCTGACCGACCCCGGGATCTGTCTCCGACACGCCTCTCGAGGTTTGCTCAGGAGCTTGGTTAATAGGAAAAGCTCTGCCCAAGAGCGTGTCAATTGTAATTGCTTATTGCTCACACCCGTGCTCGCTTGTTTGCGGTCTTTCAGCGAATTAATTCTTCTTTCCCCCTACGCTTTTCATTCACTTCCCAGCCGTTCTGTAGCTATAAGCTCCAGCCATAAATCGGAGAGGTGTTACCTTTTATTAAGCTGGCTGATACAGGTGGGAGAAAAGGAAAAAAGAGAAAGTCATTTCACACAGGGAAAACCTCGTGCAGTTTCCTCTCTTCCTGACAGATTATAAAAGCCAAAGGTTATGCAAGTTTATATGAGACCTTTTCTTTTTATATCTTGAAATTACTACTGCTAAAACACTTCCACCAGAATTACTAACACCACCCACCTACAACAGCTCCAGGACTCTGGCTTCTTTTGCTTTTTCTTAGTGTATGTCACCCAGCTCCAGGATTTTTGCTTTGAGGTGAGCATCTGGCATGCCCATCATACAGAGAGAAAAGTCTGCTGTGCAACATCCCATAATATGAGTGATACTTAAACATTTCACTGTCCCCTGACACACTTTAAGGGTAATGCCATGTCATTTGTAACACTCGGGCGCAGACTGCAGGGAGTGGGTGTGGGAAGCCTGCACTGGCAGCCACAATTCAGAGCCTTGCAGGGAGGCTCACAGGTGGATCTTTAACGTGACTAAGAATGGAATGACTTTGGTAGCACCTGCTGCCTATGCTCGATTCATAACTTGCAAAATAGTTGCAAGGCAGAGGGAGAAACGGTGAAGTCAGGACTTGAAGGATAAATTTGAATTTGGTCACTCCAGTTTCTAGTTTTTTCTTCAGATCCGCCAAATACTGACAAAAGCGATGAGTCATGCATGGTTTTTCGATCTCTCAAAAGCAGTAAACTATTCACAGGAAGCTGAATATCTTGCAGGAAAAAAAAAAAAAAAGGTAGAATGCTTGAAATAAACCAATATGCGTAGCTAACTGGGACACGGTGCCCAGACTGTATTCCAGTATTTGTCTGGAAAGAGATATACATCTCTGTAGCCACTCTGCTTGCCTTGAACCAGTGAATCGTGGCAAGATAATACCATACAATGGTTGCTGGGAAGAGCGATAGAACGGGTGATTGCTTCTAGCAAACATGCAGGAAATTAAAGTACCTTCCCTTCCTCCACTCCCCAAAATGGTCTGGAGTACACGGAGCAAAATTTAGAGGAAGCACTTAAGTAACAGGAGTGGTAACAGGACACTCCGATAATGACAGCAGGCATAGAAGGATACAGAGGTGGAAGTGCTGTGAGGGAATGAAATAAGGCATAAGCTTGATTTCTGGCAAGTAAGGGAGAGTTACCAATGTAATCCAAAAGAGAAAATTCAGATCTCTACAGAAAACAAAGCCCAAAGCCTTTATTCAGGCATTGTTATAAAATAATTAAGGAGCAAAATCGGAACACACAAGTGCGGTAAGCACGTCCTGCTGTCCCACGTGGGCCTGGCAATGCAGGGCAGCACAAAGCTGTAAGAGTAGCCCAAGCACACACGTTCTCCCTCGCTGCTCTTCAGAAAGCATCAGGCCTCCAGCACAGACTCAAAGCTTCCCACGTGCACCCAAATCCTGCCATTTTGGCTTGCACCAAGCCCTACTGCACCTTTGCAGAAAGGTGAAAGGACTCCAGGTGTGCTGCTGCCTTAGAAGCACTGGCTTAATGCACAAAACAACTGCAAACGTTCTTGTAGAAAATAGTGCTCCACACATACTCCTGCTCCAGAGGAAAGCCACACGTGTGGCACAAGAGCCATCACATCCAGCAGCTGTTGGATGTTCCCTGGTTTTGACATGGATTCTGAGCCTGTCAAGCCATTTAAAGCTCTCAGTCATCATCCGAAGTTTTACAAGCCTATCCATAGACCCTCCCATGGTTTTGAGGAAACACATCTTTCAACTAAAAAAAAAAACGGCACAAAAGACTGGAGTCAAGGTGTTTTAACTATGCCATTAAAAGGCTACAAATGAAACACTCTCTCTCAGATCACCTTTGTTGTTTCCACTCCCACGCCACACCCTCAATAAAGGCAATGGCAAATCACCATAAGCAAGTTGATTAAAGAAGTAAATTTACTAATTATTCAGGTCACCTAGTGAGGACTGACTGGCTGCTTTCTGTGAAGGTTACAAATACAACACCCAGGGTCATTATGCAGTAAGCTTTGTTGCTGTGACTGTGCAGCACATACCAGACAGTGGGACAGAGCTGAATGTCTAAAAGCACAAGGACAGTTGATGAATATTAATACTTTAGGATCAAATGCACACCCCTGCTATCATAAAAGTGTTCTTGCTGGTTGCCATCCTCCAAGACCTTTCTCATTTCTAAGTCACATAGTATAAGACTATGCTGTGCAACATAATTATTCTTTCAAATATGTTTATAAACTACAAACCCCACTCAGTGCAGACCACCACAGGTTGATGTGATGACCCTTGAAGTAGTAATTTTGAAATATTATGAAGTCTAAACCCAGTATTTTCTGCCTTGATGTCTCATTCACTAAATAAACATCATGTTACTGCACTGCACACTGAAAACACTGTACTTGCTACAGGTGTTGCACACAGTTGGAAGCATGAAAATATAAGCTTAGCAGGAACAACCACCTTTTCCTACTACTGGCATTAGTATTGCTGCTAGTAACAAGTATTAGAGATCCCAAGTTTTTCTTTAAGTAATTGAGTTGTATATTTTCTTCCTATTTTCTCAGTGGGCAGCATCCTGGAGGATCTAATGAGAAATTTCCTGTGCATTTTGTGTAGTTTCCATGCATTTAGAAACGACCTTCTCTCTAGGAGAAAAAGTGTCAATCACCACATGAATCTGTGATGATGATGTACAAGCAAATGCTTATGAATATTTGGAAAATAATTTCAAAATGCACGATTTAAATACTACTTCTAGCAAAATAAAGTTTTCTGAATAATAACATTATTGATGCAATTCATGGCCCTTACAAGACAGGAATATGGTTTTGGGTATATGAATTGACATATATTGCACAAACCACGATTAAGCTCGGTCATGACCATTATGAAAAGTGAAATTTTTTTTAATTTCACAATTCTAAAGGTCGTCTTACACTAAACCAACAAACTTCTGTTTTGCAACAGCATTGCAAAACAACAACAGCTAACTTCCAGGCTAATAATCAAGACACTGAAGGATTGCTGACATTTGGAGGTTTGGGAAACTGGAAGAGAGATGCAGTGCCATGAAGAACTTCTATTAAAAGTGAGAGCACCAGAAAAACCACCACCACCAGCAGATATTCATGCAGACAACTCTCTAATCAAATTCCTTAGCACATCTGAACAACAAAAACCAATTCTATAAGATAGCTCTATTTGGGAACTAGACTAAGATCTAAATATATCCCTAAATCTATAGGTCAGGTTTCACATACATGAGATGAGTAAGCACAAAGAGTAATTTATTTATTAATTTTCTGCTTATAAAAAGTAACACTCAAAGCAGAAAGCACAGGCTACAGATCTATCAATTCAGATCCTACCAAAAAGTGGTACAGAAAAATCACCATTCCTTATTTTCATATCATGTTAAAAGCTAGAATACTTTTTAATGGTACATAAAATAATACATGAACACATGTTATGAAATAGGGCACACAATTAGCCTAAATGTCTGCAACCATCATCCTTACATGTTCCTGTCTATGCAGAGACACAGTTCTGCAGACCCCAGGGTTCTGATCCCAATACCATAGTCTTAATACATCACTTATTTAGAACTTACTGTAAAAGGGAAGTGCTTTTCTTCCTCATTCTTTTCTGAATGTTTCACATGCCCTTCATATATCAACTTCAAAACAATGTTTATTTTAAGAACAAACAATGCAAAACTACCCTTTTTCCCTATTCACTTGCCCAGGGAGCTCAGGTTCTGACTCAAGTGGAAGCAGACTTTCTGCCACATCCACTGCTTCAGCGCTAGTCTATTATTCAATTTTTTTTTTAAGACTGAACTCAGAAATCATAAATAAAATTAGAATCCGAAGTACCCACCCTGTCTTCTTCCACTATAAAAGCTTTTTCCCAGTGGTTGCAAAGATGACAAAGGTACTCCAATGAAGATGGTGCCTAGCAAGTCCGTGAAGCTACAGAGGACTGAAACTCAGGCTATGGGCAAAGTTAATGAACTTTTTAAGATATTACATAATTAGAGGAGAATTTTAAGAATACTTAAAATGATAACAGAAGTGTCCATTCAATAAAAAGGTTATCAATACAATTTAAAGTGTCAAGTAACCAAGTAACTAAATTTTGGCATCACCTTGATCTGCTAGGTAGATCTAGTAGGGACTGGCCTTGTGCAAATTGGTCATTTCAGTTTGCAAAAGCAAACAGCTGGGAGACTGAATAAGTTAGTGGAACTGAAATCGCCAGAGGCAGAAACTCTTACCCTAAGTTGTTTGTAAGTAACCACAAGAATGTAAATCTAAAAGGCAAGAAGAAACTCTTGTCCTTTCTAAAATCGTGTGCACAAAACACCGAAGGTATTTTCCTAAAAAGGCAAGCATTTGTTTACAGAACATTCTCCTGGTTAATTTATCCTTCTTCCTTGACAAACAGACACAATATAACAACCAAAATATGGCAAAGAAAAAGAAAGAAAGAGAGAGAGCAGGCAGAAATAGACAAGGGAATGCAACCACCAGAAAGCCCCAAGAGCTGACCCTCAGACACTTGTTCCAAAGCCTGGTAGCTCCTGAGATCAGGAGATCTGGAGCCTACAGGCAGAACTGCCTCAGGTCATACAGTGGCAGAGCTACAGGAAGACCATTCCCCCCAGGTAAGACCACAAAGACCCCGTGATTTTGTTTTTTACACTTTTTAGGAGTAAAAAGCCCATGACACAACGCTGTTTTAGGTTAGGATGAGAAATGTGTATCCATTGGGCACATGATACTAGCAATTATATAACACAAGGGCAACAAAAAACCCTCTTTGGTTTCTTAAACGTGTTCCACATCTTTGAACAGCCTCCGAGCTGGATCTCAACTTTATTTTTGGTAAACTTTAACAAAAGTTGGTGGCAAAGCTGTTTTATGGGCATGTGACACAATTAAGCAAGTCATTTTGTAAGCCCTGGAACTCACCCTGCCTGCTCCCTACCCCAGCTCAGATTCTTTACTGTGTTGTAATTCAGCTAAGCCCACACTCACAGTGCATGAACTGGGAAAGTGAATTTGTCTGCACACTTATTTTCATGAAGCTTGTGGAAAAATAGCTTTGAACTGCTTCTGCCCTGTCAAATTTAATCAAAAGCAGCCAAGAAGTTCAAAAATGTCTTGAGTGTCAGTAGAGAGAGGCTGACAGAAAGGATTACTGGTGCAGGAAAACCCAGATGAAAAGGACATTCTTGCACCAAAAACATTCTGTCAGCTCATTGCAGAGTTATGTATTTAACAGGTCATATACTAACAGACTTGGCAGATAAAAGTATATCAATTATTTTCCTGGGATCTTCGTCCTCTCAACCAGCTACCCCCAGACGATTACATCCTCTTAGCAGAGCCACCAACAGCAGTTCCAGGATTCAGACTTCTTCCCGTATTTGGCTCTGCTCACACCTTCTGCCTCACTTCTTGCACCTGCCAGCTGCTGCAAGAGTTCTTACCGGCCAGCAGAGGCTGTGGGAAGGAGAAACAGGGCAGCAGGTCGCAGTACCTCAGGGCTGTGTGCCCTCCCCTCTCTCCTCGGGCTCTCACAAGCACCTCTGGCTGTGCCTGCTGCCCTCCCAGCCCAGCTGATGACAGCTGGAGGGGGCTGTGGCGAACAGCAAGTCAGCTGGGCACGGGCAACAGGAACGGCAGCAGGCGCCAGGGAGGTTCACGGCTGTCCCTCTCAGGAGCTCCTCAGTCTGAACAGCTTCAGCCTCTGTGGGGCACCGGGCACGCAAAAGCGCTTTGCGTGTCAGATCCCACGCACTGACCCTAAACCCGTGCGGGGGTTGATCTAATCTTGGAGCTAAGGCAATTAAGCCCAAGTGAAAACGAGATAATGGTGCTCCTTTGACTAAATGTAGAAGTTTAAATAGCTACAAATCACACCCTTCCTCCAATACCTGCCCCGTTTTCCCAAAACATTCCAACAGCATAAACTGTTTATACTTCAGGGCAAGTGCATACAACAGGCATAGAGAGCTTGTTTCCAACACAGCAGAGAAATAATTACACTGAACTTTTTACCTCCCACCTGCAATTCCTCCCCAAAAGAGACAATTGCAAGGCTAAACAGTGATTTAGCAGAATGTTGACACTGTAGTTCAACAGCCTCCATAGCGCTGACATGAAACGATTCTTACGCATCCTCAATAACCAACAAAACTCACAGCGGCAAAAAAAACAATAAAAGAAACTTGTAATTTCCTAATCCTGAAGCTGTTAAACCTTCGGAAGTATGTATGCTTTGGGGAAAAAAGGGGTAAGTTCTTTCCTTTCATTCTCCAATGGAGAGATTCTCATAATAAAAACAGAATTTTTCACACCTAAAATACTTAGCTGAGCCAAGCTTCCTTACAGTAACTGATTTACAGACCTAATTTTTTATCAAGTGAACTCAACACAAGATTTTTATTTTAGCTTCAGCTTTAAGGCTTCAGTCAAGTTTTCTCCTTCTTGCACTGAGTCTTTGAGGAAGACTGACTCACAGTCACAACAGTGCTACTAATTTCTGGCTCTAATGCAGGAGTACATCCCTGTTCTGTGGAATAATTCATCAGGTGCTACAATCCAAAGCATAAATACTCCCAGGAACTGTCCTGAAATGCAGTCTAAAGCAAGAAAAACAGCACAATATTAGTATAAATTGGGTAGAAATTATTTTACTCTCCCTTTTTTTGTCAGGGAGTAAACAAAGATATTTGTACTGAAGGACACTGCAGTGGAAAGGTAGAAAGTTATTCAGACTTCATTTCAATGTAAAATTAAACATCCAGTCCTGACTCTGAATAGCCATTCAGGATGCAAAGTAGTAAACTTATATCACAAAATCAGGTTAAAAAAAGCAACAGCTCTGAGGGGGCATTTATCCTGAATTTTTTTGTGATTTCACCTAAAGACTGAGTCCTGCAAAACGCTTGTGGCTCTGCAGTTGATATTCCATATTTGATTCCTTATAGGCAAGAAATTATGATCATTGAATTGATACATAAAAATACAGCCCAACTCTCCCCAGAAGAAATTAGCCTGCAAATAAAACTGAAAAGAAAAACACAGCTTACAGAATTTTCTTAGCTCAGGAAGTCTTCAGTATAACAGGACTGTGTACACAGCTCCTGAAACAACTTATTCCATATCCCCCACCCTCAGGGACCTCCCTCACAGTTCTGCAAGGCACGATTTCAGTCTACAGTTTATGAACATCATGAACTGACCAGCACAGAATATGCTTCTCAAACCCCTGTCTGCTTGCTCACTTTCTCAAAAGAATGAACCCCAAAACCCTGCCACTAAAAGGCATCAGATTATCCCAAACAAAATAACGGGGAGGTGGGAATTGTTGGCAAACATAGAAATGCACATTATATTATCTTTTTCTTCTGTGAAAGGTGATCCTTTGAAGTCTGACTTGACAAAAGCACACAGAGTGTTCATTTGTATCACTTGTGACTCCCAAAATGCCCTTTTGTGCAGCTGTTGGAGGGAACTCTAAACGCTATTTGTAATTAGATTAAATGCAATGAAAAACAAACCAGATCCAATTTGGGAAGATCCACAGTTCAAACATCTTAAGGCCAAACTCCTAAATTTAAGATAAAGCAGCTGTTGCCATTTTGCAGTTTTTATGCCAAATTACTGCCCTTTTCTGAATTAAGGAGCTTTCTCTCACTTATAAATAAGTATTTCCCTTTACAGATTCTGTGGCCTCTGGAGCAAGCCAGTTTCCAGTTTTCTTTTATTCTCAGGGAGGGGAAAACCCCTTTTACAGAAAAATAAAACAAACTAAAAAACCCCCACAGCAGGTCTAAAAAAAAAAGGTCTAATTTATCCTCTCACTTCAAGATCTACACCACAAATTGAGTATAATGACTTATGTCAAAACTTAGGGATTACAGCCCCTTCTCTGGCAAGTTACTTGACTAAAATATTTTTAGCTTTTTTTTTTTTTTTTCCTTTAAGTTGGCATTCAACAGTGAATGTGCTGAGTTGTTTTTATCACTAATTGGAACAATCACACTCTCCATTCACTCCAGAAATATGCAAGTCTTTCTTCAGGTTCTCCCCCCCCCAGAGATCTTCCTTATCTATTTATTCACCAAGAAAATGCTTTGAGAGCTGCCAATACCAACATGACTGGTGTTCTTTTGCTTGGTAACAGTACAGAAATATTAAGATGATACAAGGAAACCTTTTACTTTGTTTCTCTTGTCCTGATGGCACAGAATAAAAACACTTATTTTGAGCAAAGGACACAGTTTTGGGGTGAAATAGTGTACAAGTGCACACTGAGAACCACTCAATTTCTATATCCACCGTTGCACAAAGATGCAAACTACAGAAGAAACGCCCTCACACATAAGAGCAAATAAAAGCACTTCTAACTATGCTACAGGAAGAGTGTGAAGGGCAAGAAATCTTGGGGGAAAAAAAGCTTTAATTATTTAGGCATGCATGCAGGAGAAGGTCAGTTTGTGAATAGGGGTAAAACCTGCTTATCCAGGGATGTCCAGAACCACGGGGCAAAGAGGCAAAGGAGGGAATTCCCATATGATACCATGTGCTACCCTACATGTCCTGAATCAGGGAGGCTCTCAGTACACAGCAGGATTTTCTTCTCTGCTTGGTCACCTCAGGCTGCCTAAATTCAAACTTACTATTGAGACAGAGGGAGAAGGAAAGATGCAAGCCCCCATCCCAACCCCCAGCTCTGGGATTTTCTTGCTTCTTTCGGGTTGCAGTTACCTGGCAGAGTTTCCTCTCAGTTACATCACACCTATCGTGTCTGTCGCTTATAGGGGAGTGAAAGAACCCCAGAACTGAGACCCATTTGCATTTGTTTCAGATACAGTTAAACATCAATGGGCATGGCAAGTCTGTTCCTGCCACGTGGGAGTTCTTTAAGGACTGCAATGGGCTTCCCAAACATCAACACAAAACCCAGGGTTATATCTGACACCAGCTGCTCTTTCAGTTTCTTTAGAGACATCTCTCAGGATACTCTGTGTGCATCCTTCTCAGTCCAGCACACCAGGGTAGCAAAATGAAATACCTCTGACACCACCATTTGCAGGTAAAACTTCCCCCCCCCCACCTTGCTTTCCAAAGTCTCCTTACAACAGCAGAAGCTCCTTGTATTTAGCATTTCAAATAAATCTGAGTGAAAATGACAGAGAACAACTTCTCTCTGAAAACAGCACCACATTTTCTGATGGGGAGTCTCCCCAAGGTTCCTTTACAGGGAGGCAAAACTAGAACACCTGGATGGGCATGGAGGGGGGAAAGGATGAATGAGGAACAAATATGCTCAGGTCTGGTTGGAAAAAGAAAACCTGTGTTGTCTTGCTTTGCAATGACTTTGCTGCATCTTCCATGTGATAAATTCTAAACACGAACTCTACAAAAGTTGTGATGGTTTGGCAATTCCCAACACATTGCAGCCAGTGCTCATGTATACAAATATGACTTTTAGGAGCAAGATATTTACCATTCATTTAGAAAAAATGTGAAGCCAGACCTATTTTCTGCCAATTCTACATTTTCCATCTATTACTAACTTATAATACTGGGTTATCATTAGCACCAGGAAATAGACTGTTTTTCCAAATGTGATGCTTTCTCCCAACCCTTCTTATTGCCTCAGCACAGCTGTTACACATATAGATCTCAAACTAATAATCACATACATTTCTGACTTCCATACATGTGCTGCACCTACAGTTCTTCAGGATCACACCAATTTTAAAAAGGCAAGTTTTTGAAGACTAAAAGAATATTCTTCTCCCTCCCCTAAAACCCTAACCTTCCCCAATCAAAAACAAAGTCCATCTGCTAATTCTAAAGTGCTCCACCCTGGCTGACAACACATCCAAATATACTCAAGTATATATNATATATATATATATATATATATATCAAGCTGCAGTTTAAGTTTTGTAGGACAAGAAAAAATGTGCTAAAGGAAAAAAAATTGAAAGAGAAAAATACTCTGCATCACATTTCCCTAGACATTGGCATTTGAAACTGACTTAGATTGCAAGATGCTTGCCTGGGGGAAAAATCTTGCTATTCCCAGTACTGCACATGATTAAAAATTAAAAAGTACCCAAAACATCTCATTTCAACAAGAGCATATCACAATGAGGATATCTACAGTAGAAGAACATTAAGTTAAATCACATGCACGTGTTGGCTACTACTGGCAATAACAGGGCTTCAGTTCCAGGAAGCAGCAGAATGCAGAGACCCACAGACTGTCCCTCAGAACCCCTGGGCTTTGAGAAGGGCTGCTGCCTCTGTGGCAGTGTGGAATACCCATTGGTAACTCCATTTGAAACTGATCTCTTCCTAAATGCCACGTTTTAAGACAACTCCTGATCACAGGAAATCTACAGAAACCACCTGAGCTCACTCAGCACTCAGGCCAGGCAGCCTCACCAGACACCAGCACTGAGAGCAAGGCCTGCACTAACCACAGTCATCATCAAACTCCTTCTGAGGAATAAAACAGAAATACGTGACCTAGACAAAAGAAACAAGCAGCCCAGACTGCCCTGCAATCATGCCAGAATGAACCTGAGCTGTTTGTGACCATGAACACCATTTTCTGCAGGCTGGGGTAATTTGTGCCCTTAAACACCCTGAAGTCATTTGTTTAGAACATAACTGATGCTCATCATGTCCTAAGAGCAGTGGAAAAATCTGTCAAAATTAGCACAGTCCTGGACAATTTATAATTCCTACCAAAACCACAAAGATCCTGAAAAGACTGGGCAAACATATAACATGCCAAAAGCATTTGTTTACATCTGATACTCACCAGTAAGTGTTGGGGTAGAAGGAGATAAGCAATGAGATGGGAAAGAATACCTAAGGTATTGGAAGTTTATATATTTAAAAGATTTCCAAACAAGAACCTGAGCAAAAGTCCCCCAAAATTATATAGGTTCTGAATGTAAAGACTTATTTTCACTTAAGCACAGGAGAAAAACTATTTGTACACAAATGCAAATTAAAAAACTTTCTGCTAGTCCTAAAATATGCTATGAAATACGTGTTTCTTCCATTTCAAAGCATTTTGCTACAATTTAGGGAAGATTAATATTACAAAGTTACCCTCTTTATTTTTTTTCTACTGAGCATGCAATTTTCTACTTGGCTAATCACTTAGACACGATTATGAAACAAAAATATACACATCGCTGAGTCTCAATTGAAGAGTAGGGAGCTCATTTATTAGAAGTTAGCCATGTCAAAGAAATGAAAGCAGATAAATGGAGTTTTACTGCTGACTAGCATCAGAACAACATCTGTTTTCACACAGGGTTTTTTTTCCCCCCCCCAGGCTGTGGCAGGACATAGGGAAGTGAGAAAAATTATTGCAGCACCTTATTTAGTTAACAATTGTTATTTAGATTAATTGTTGCTTATGGCAATTGTTATTTAAAAATAAACTACAATATTTCATAAGGAATAACCTATGAGTTTGAATAGAGATTAAAAAATCCTTCTACCACATTGAGATACACATTACAAAAGATTAAGCAATGTATTGCTACTTTCTTTGTTCTTAATTGATTTAACTGGTAGTAAAATGAAATAAATCTCTGGATGCATTGTCAAATTAAACTCATTTTTTACAACTAGCAGTTGTAAAAGTGGTCTTTCTATCTTTAAGAAAAGCATTTGCTCATGATTTGATATTCCAGTGAGTTTTGCTCACCTGGCCCCATCCACTCAACTGCACACAGGGTTGTGCTGGGCATTTCTTCATCTTAAATTCTGTATCCTCACATCAGGTTGGGCTGCCTGGTTAGTTACACAGGGCACAGTGCTAAATACCCAAAAATGCAGTGGCAGACATTTGTGTTGACAGGTGCCAAGAAAGAAATAATCACAGTTAAAAACAGACGAGAAGAAATCAATTTCAGATGAGTGATTGACAGCATTAGTGCAAATCTCCAAGAGCGGAAAATGTTTTTTCACCACAGATTTTTAGGAAAAATTTCAGGCTTTGGGGAAAATCCAATATCAATGCTAAGGATGATTCTCCCTGGTTTAGCAGCTAGAACAAGACTTGAGAGCATCCAGCAGTCCCAGAAAGCAGAGAGCTCACAGTAGGATTCAGGAGCTCCCTGTAACACTAATGGGGAAAACGATCAAGATCTCAGAACAAAAAATGAAACGTTGGTTTCAACTGGTGTTTGGGGTTTTGTTTGGTTTTCTGTGGGTTTTTTCCTTGGAAGGCAAGAATGCAGCTTATTCCACTAGAACAAAAGTATTACATTTCACTAGAAACTGGGATTCTGAGTAAAATAAATTCTTGGATAGTTCTTCTGTAGTATTAATTATGGCCTTCTATGGAAAGATATTTCAACACCACAAAAATCAGTATTCAAACAACAAGCCCTGCAAGTTTTACCATCATCTACCTAATCACTATGAAAAAGAACAATAAATTGATTTTGAGGTAGAGAAGGTTATGTAATGTCAGTTACAAAGAGAGTCACCCCTGCACCCATAATCAGCTTCAGGATTTCTATCCATGTCAGCAGGATTTTGAGCCCCAGCTTTGTTTGGCATGGTTCATTAAATATGAGGCTATTTTGCAATGACCAGTTTTCTGTTCCAGATTCATTGCCATCACATACAAACACATTTATACCTTCAGGGAGAACAGCAACACCTGCCTCACACACAGCAAGAGTGATCAATAAACCTTCCATAGTCCTGGAAGGCAGGATTTGTAGGGGATGGACCTTGACAAAACCAGCCACTGAGCACCTGGCCCTGACAGAAGTGCTAGCAGAGGGTGTACTCAAAACTGCTGAACTTGACCACATAGCAGCAGTCACACATTTGCTGTTCATCCCTTTTGACAGCCATAGGAGCATCAGTTACCATTTCTTAACTGTTCCACTATTGTCATTTAAATAGTATTTGCTACGGGGAAAAATCAATATAGTGCATGGATACATTTCCAGGAAGGTCAAACTTGTTTCTACATAATATCTCAAAATACACATCTTATATCAGTGCTTTCCAAGGTGCTTAAAGAATTATCCTGTATATAATAAGGATTGTACTGTATATAATTTTAACCGACCAAAACCCTAGCAAGGACTCTGGGCAACTACTGCAGCTGAATGTGCTACACTTACATCAGCAACAACTGATACAAACAAGAACAAAGGGGTTTTACATATTAAAACACAATGTTTGAGTGGTTTATTTACACTACTATTGAAGTGGTTTTCAGATATTAGTGTCCTTCATACAGGAGGCTTAACACGGTTATCATGCTGAACTGCCAAAATCACCTGCAGGATCTGGAATTGGCACCAAAATAAGCCAATTAATAAAACAAAATTACAGGTGTCCAAGACTATTACTTCTCTTAATTGACTTAACTGGTAGTAAAATGCAACAAATCTCTGGGTGCATTTTCAAATTAAACTCATTTTTTACAACTAGCAGTTGTAAAAGTGGTCTTTCTACCTTTAAGAAAAGCATTTCCTCATGATTAGATATCCCAGTGAGTTTTGCTCACCTGGCCCCATCCACTTAACTGCACCCAGAGATGGAGCAATCTGAATGACACCGATTTCTGTTGCCTAAATGTCACAGTCCAGTTACACATACCATGTGGCTGACTAAATAAAACTACCATACTTTAGCCTCTTTTATTACAATATGCTGTGTTTAACTGTAGGGAAAAAAGGGCATAAAGGAAGCATTAAACAGTAAATGCACAAGCTTTGCAGAACTTGCTCTTACTT
This sequence comes from Chaetops frenatus, assembly GCA_013400775.1. Taxonomy (NCBI): domain Eukaryota; kingdom Metazoa; phylum Chordata; class Aves; order Passeriformes; family Picathartidae; genus Chaetops; species Chaetops frenatus. The sequence goes on from VZTR01031127.1 coordinate 101,971, forward strand.
AGGAGTATCTTCTTACACATCAGTAAAGGGGACACAAAACTATTTCTCTGTTTCTAAACTTTCTTCTCCCCAATATTAAACTTTTGTAATAAACATATTTGGACTATCCTCTCTCAGTAGGGAGTATATTTGATCTTAGTGTGAGGTTAATGATCTTTCTGCATTCGCTTTTCAAGCTACAGATCGCTACTGAGTATTGTATTTTCCTTTGCTGCAGAGTTTGATCAAGGGAACATTTTTCGACAACACCACATTCTTTGACAAATTTTTTAGGAAGATGGACACATTAAAGACACGAGAAAGAGACTGCAAGAAAGAGACAGGCATTTCATTGGAGTTATGATGGTTGGAACAAATGCAACAAAAAATGAAAAGCCCTTAATTGCTTCAGAGCCGTGTTGTTACCTACTTGTATCGCTGTAACGAGCCATTATAAACTCCTTATAACAATCCAGTAGAATTCATTTCCAGAACAAAGTACACATCACTTGGAAAGCAGTTTAAATCCAGCCAAAAAATATGGTTGTTTCTATCCTGTAAAACCAAAATTCACTGCACTGGTATCAAATACAGCACCATCATTAAAGTGGGGAGAAAGAGCCAGATAAACGATAGCATTCAAAGTGCCAACCAGGGACAAGACAGCTCTTAGAGGGCAGTAACAGAGAACACACTACCTAGAATTATGATTTCTTGGACAAAAGCTGTTGGTTTAGCTTTTTTTATATTACAGCCATCTTGATGGGCACATGACTGCAAATAAAATATTAAAATACTAGTATGCCAGCAACCCAATTACGAAATCAATCATAATTCATAATAACCATCCAAAATTGGGAGCTGGGTTATTACCCAGGTAAAAGACAGATAGCAAAATATTTGGAAGAGCTGTTACAAGCAGCACAGAATTCCACTGTCCTCTCCCACACGAGCCCAAAGGACTGATATCCACTGAGAGCTGCTGATGGTGATGGAGAGGGGCAGGAGGAATGTTAACAATCTTCCCCTTTTGACCCACATCAGACTGAGATCACAAAGCAGCTTTGCAGGGATGGAGCCCCTGAAAAGGAATACAGGCCACCCACAGGAAGGTATGCTGAGCTGACACAGACTGCATTCTTCCCTATTTTTTTTTTTCTTGGACCCGTTTGATTTATGATTCAATTAGAACAGCAGACTGTGTATCTTATCTTTATATTGAAACCATTGCTGTTATCCATGGGACCTGATAAAAACAACCTCATTTGGGACTTATTGACCTTCTTATTACCAGTCCCAGGCTTTTCCAACCACTGAACCAGATGCAGGTGAACACATCACAATTTTTCATTCCCTTCCAGAAAAGATGTTGTTTCCAATGAATTTCCCTAGAATGCAGGATTAGCTCCTGCAGGAGGACTGCTGGAAAATTATATCACTCTTCAGACTTGCCCCATTGTTTCTGAATGTGCTTGGCTTGCTGCCTCTGACACCTGGGTTTCCAACACCACAGTGCTTATTTATGAAACATTACATCACAGAAATCAGAGGCAAGGCTCAACTTACTTACATAACACCTTCTGCAGCAGTGAAACCAGGTAGCAAAGCACCTGCCCTGCTCCCCCACTGCTCCCTGCCACAACAATCCTCTCTCCCCAACTACAGTAACAAAACACTTCTCAGAAATCTGCTGTGAGCTACACCACCAAAATGACTAAAGGCTGCAAAGTTTAGCCTGTATCAATTGAAGGATAAAGCAAAAGCTCCAAGAGCAAGAGTACCTTACTGAATTAAAATCTTCACAGAGTGATAACAGAGGGATGGAGGAAAAAACTGGTTTTTTTAGCAGAGGATTGCAAGGATCAACAGCGCTCAACAGGAGACTTGATGCAGCAAGGGAGGGAGGGGAAAAAAAGCAAAAAATACAAACCAACTAAACAAAGAACATGGAAGAGAAAGTTCTCTGCTGTGTAAAGAGTATGTGAAACTAAGGCACCTGAATGAGATGCTGAAGGCACAGGCTGAGCTCCCAGCTGAGGACACAAGCACCAAGTCTAAGACCAAGCAAGCCTCCAGATCAGCCTTGTGAGCTAAATATGATCCCAATTGTAAAAGCTGAGCCCCTGCACTGGTTGCTGCTGTTTTACATGGCAAATGTTTACAAAGTGGATGCCATTTAGGAGGCTCTGGCCTTTTCCCTCTTCACTGTATATAGTTCCACCAAAGGCTCCTATCACAGAGCAAGGCTGTCTCATGCATTTGCAAAGTCATGACCTGTGAAATTATTTGCCCTCTCAGACAAATGCATATGTGCTATCTCTGCAGTATTCTTTGAACAGGAGCAAGCAGAATCCAGATATAGGGAGGAATATGACAGGAAATTTGTTCTGCTATCAGAGATTTAAAGCACTGAGTCACCCTTACAGATCGTTCACCTGCACAATGGGGCTGTGTCTGACTTTCACTAACTTAAAGCCCAGTGAAATTTGAATACAATCTCTTTGTAGCTATTTTGCCCAAAATCTCCAACAGCTTCAAGAGGGCAAGCCTAGGTGTATGTAATGTGCTCAGTTAAGAGTTGTAGGAGACTGTTAAGAACATCTTCCTTTATCTTACCACACTTTAAAGACAAATTCCTCCACAGTTCTGGGTGTTACATGTACCAGTTCACCTACCTGGGATGGTGCACAATGCAGTCATATGAGTAGAGATACAGGGTAATAACACAATTAATTACTTAATTACAATTAATAACTATGCCTGAACTCTAATCTCTGCTGATCTTGACTCACAGAAATGGCCTAAGGTATCTACAAAATCTACAAAAACCAAACCCACCAAAATACAACCTATTGCAATTTATCTGTTTGAATGAAATACAAAAATACTCATACACAGTCCCTCTCTTTTTATTTTTAGTATTGTCAATGAACTGTTTGCCTTTACAGAACTGCACTGTGGTCACTGGAGGGTTATGAATCATTTCTAAGTTTTGAGAAAGTTACCAAATTCATTCATCCCTCTAGTATTCCCATGAAGGATTATAATAAAGTCAGTACTACTCCTTGTTTGGCCAAGTTAATTAACCTCTCCCTTAATACCCATCACATGATAACTACTATATGTTAGTTTTTAATATTATAGAATACTTACACCTATAATTAGGTGCCTTTTTGCTCTCCCTGAATGCAGTATTGGCTGTCAGAACAGAGGACCAGCTGACTCACCCCTTCTGTTCGATCCCCAGCGTTCTATTAGACCACAAAGATACCATTTAAAGAGCACACTGGCGTCACTTGACCTTGCACACTTCCCCCCCTCACCACACACACCAATCATTCTTCACCTCCTCACCCAACATCACACATCAATCTCTAAAACACCTCCATAAGAGGGTCAGTCCTGCAGTGGAGAAGGAATCAGCTCCTTGGGATTCCTCCACAACAGAAAGAGAAAGCTCCCAAAGAAGAGGGAAGTTGTAAAGAAACAAGGAAGATTCTAATGGCTCAAATTAACTCTCCTCCATAAGCAACACCTGCACCTCCCAGGAGCCTGACTTTTGTGCTTTTAAAATTGCCTGTGGGTTCACATGTAAATCAGATTATCTCAGTGAGAAAAGGTTAAAAAGTAGTCATCATCAATCAGCACTGTCAGATCCATTCTGTGGTGTGCCCAGGAGTTCTTTCTAAGTCCAGCAACCTCAGGATGAATTTTCTTTGACCTAAAGCTGAAGAGGTGTTCTGAGGAAACTGAATCTGCACAGAAACCACTATGTTGGCCAAGGCAGCACGAAACTATTAGAGAGACAGAAACAAGTCTGAAATTACAGGACAGAAAGGAAATCTGAAATAAAATCATCCCCATGCACACCNAAGCAGAAAATCTTCCAAGAGTGAGACACGTGCAACAAAAATCTACAGATTAGTAAACTGGGTCAAAACCAAGTTAGAGCTGTTTGCATAACGTTTCTATGAAAATTGAGGTTTTCCACCACAGGCGGCTTCAGACTTCTAAATTTTAAATTCAGAAGAAAAACAGAGATACCTGCTTGAACATCTTCCTAGTGCTAAGGAATTCCTCACAAACTACATAATCAGCACCCTCAATACAGGAACAGGGAGAAATTCTGACTCCCCCAGAAGCAAAAGCAGAGGAACTACTGTTGGTTATTAGGCCAGGTTGTGGTCATTCATAATCTTGTTGATTTCTGCTATTCAACAGAGCAAATTAATTGTCATGGAAGCTAGAAACTCCATATTCCTTTCTTTAAAAGGCACACATGCTTAAAATATGATACTAGTAACAACAGCATGCAAAGTTCATAAAACTAGCTTACACCTGTTCCATGGATGTCATCTGAAAATTGCCTTTATTAAAATTCCTTTAAAAGTATTTTCCAAAACAGATGGAAAATATCACAGAGGTTTTAAAACCTAAAAATCCAGTCTCCGTGAAGACTCTGTTAAGAAACTTACAACGTTCATATGCCATCAAGGTGTCTGTCATTGCAGAATGTTACTCCAGATCCTGCTGTTAAAAGGAGCTGTCGTCACAGCCAGTTTAAGGTAATAACAGCAGGTCGGTGCAGAAGCTCAGCCAGGCCTTGCTTTAGCAGCAGCACAGAGGGCAAAAGGAAATACTCAGGGTTTTGCTAAGCAGGGCTCCTTTTATTAGCTCACAGCTTTTTCCAAGTCATGATCAGATAGGATCAATAACACCTCCCGATAAAGTCACGATGCATGCTTCAGATATTATATGGAAAGTTTGAAGAATTTCTCCTCTGAAGGGCACCAACCTCAGTGTGCCCTTGGAGGAGAACAACTTCCTGAATTTTAAAAAGGGATTGAAGTACGGTACCCTTCCCTTTCCAAAGAGTCAGCGGGAACTGAAGATTTAAGTACATTTAAGCTAAGAAATTACAATATAATCAAGTAGCTAATAGTAGATTCATTTTTGTGGGATATCCCAGGGGAGTAGAGGAGAAAGAAAAGCCACTGCTCCAAGACTAAACAGGGTGGGTTCTGCTCAAGAAGCTACTGACTTGGCAAGACCCTAGGAGTACACAACCATCACATGAACAGTGAGGCAATGACTGACATGAGCACAGCGAGGTTTCTCACAATTTCACCATCACGCTAAGAAATACTTCATTGAAGCCATTTTCATTCCTGTCCTCTTCATCCTCCTCAGAGTTACAGAGCCTGTGACTGCATCCCCAAGGCAAGGGCAGCAGAAACACACAGTGCAAGCAACTATAATTTTCTATTTATTTTATGTGTACGTTGATGTAATAGAACAGCTGGGAGAGCAAAAGTGACCAGAACCAACCAGCAGGCAGCACATGCAACTCAACAAAGGAGTAACAAAGTTCTGGCATTTAGTAACTACTGAATGAGAGTAACAGTTCCTACTACTTTTTTCCCCTCCTCCCTAGTTAAAAAAAAAAAAAAGATTATTTCTTTTCCCATTTTCCCCCAATTTCTAAAATTTTTCAGAGAAGAAAAGAATGGAATCTAAACTGGCTTTATCAAATTAAAGAGAAAATATGTTTAAAACTATTTTGAAGGCTATGTTTTGGAAAATTCAATCTTCAAAACTTTCCTTCTTAGGCATGTCAGCATCATAGCTGCTTATTTAACCCTACACATCAGAAGTCAAGCACAAAACCCACAGAAATATAAAATATTACCCTCATGCCTCTGATTCTACATCAGCACATGCCTCTGGAAAAAGCTAACAAGTGCCACCAGCTGTTAAAGAAAGAAAAAAAAAAAAAAAAAAAAAAAAACAAGTTTTCCTTAGGCCAAGTCATTGTCAAACTCCCTCGAAGAGCTAATGAAACTTTGCCTGAGTAAAGATTGTAAAACCATGCTTTTCTCAGAATTATTGCAATATTCCAGGTCCTATTTTGTCATCCCAAGAGCCATGCCAGCAGGAGCACAAGTACCATTGTCAGCAGCTTATCACAAAACCTAAGGTATATGGGAAATATTCACACTCCAGACAACAGACAGCAGCAAAAATAACTTTTAATAGGTAGTCACCAACTGGATTTGTATGTCAATAGTTTTCACATGATGTCAAGGGCACTGAATTTTGAGAAACAGAGTACATAAAAACAGAACTCCAAGAGCTTGGAGTAGAGGGGGGGAAAAAAATCAAAAATTAAGCTGAAAAAAATGTAGGATAAAAGCAGAGTAAACAGCAAGGGCAGGAATTTGCCTGTAATTGAACAATTGTCTAGAACTGAAGCTCATGTGGTCTGATCTGTACACTACACAGGGAGGGGTTAGGGAGGGTTGTTCAGGGGTTTTTTTAAACAGCAAAACTGCCATTTTCCCCCAAGTTTTCAGTGGCTGAAGAACATTTGCACACATTTTTTTTCAGAGCAGCTATGACTGGACTTGCAGCCTCACAGATCACACTTAGAAGCTTAACCTGTGAAATAAACTTCCCACTTTACCACAAAATTGCTTATTTTTATGTGATAACAACATGGCTGTCATATTTGAACGGCATTTTTTTTCCTCCCCCTGCGCAATAACTTGACCACTGTCTCCTCTCTTCCAACACCCAAGTTTTAAGCTAAGTGGCAAAAAGCATAAAAGTTTTTTTCATTTCTAAAGTTCAAAGATCTCTTAAAAGCCACAGACAAGCTCCAAATTTTCCGTACCTTAAATACATCAAATAGAAAGGCTTCAGAACAAAACACAGCACTGTAGGTGACCTACAAGCATAATTAACTTCTAGGCATTGACTTTAATAGTACTCACAGTGTTGAGGCCAAGAGCTGTCAAAACAAAAGAACTAAAACAAGAAAGTACATTCTAGTCTTCCTGTCACATTTTAAAAACACAAGCTTCTGAACAAAACAATTTAGAAAACACTGAAGTGAAATAAAGACCAAAGGGCTATCCAAACAATCAACAGCGAAGTAGTGCAGGACTATAAACAACCTCAAATAACAAGTTATTTTCATTTTTTATGTCATTAACAATTTTGGCTCTGCAAAGCCTGGAAATTGTCTTAGGAAAAACTGTAACTAGATTTATTTTTTTAAGAGGAAAATATTTAGCCACACAATAATTCACATGATTTTGCCAATCAGTGCATTAAAACAGACAGTTCTCATTATCTCTAAAAAGAACATGACAAATAAATTAGGATCTGGAAAAGATAGGGGAGGTGACAGATTTTTCAGTAATGGAAATCCCTAACCTCATCCTCCAGCAGGTATCAACAGAGCAACAGCATATGATAGTACAGTATCATTTGGAACAAAAACAATGTAATGAGCATTACACAATGCTCAGCTCCCACAGAAATGAGAGAGAGAGAGATTAATGGTGGCAGAAATATTTTTGTAAGGAACTCACTAACAGACACTGACTCTGTCAAAGCATGTCCCCACTTTCAACATCAAGCATCAATAGTGTCTGTGAGTGTAAGACCTGAGCATCTTACACACCCACCAGGCAAAAAGACACCCTAAAAGTTCAGGGCCTGATCTAACAGTCTTCTCAAACCAATGGGAACTCTGCTGCCCTTGATGGATTTGAAGGGATCAGAGGACAAAGCTGAGTCTCCCCACTGGTCCTGAGGTTACTCCAAGCCCAAGATGTAACACACGCAATTTGGAGATTGAGAACAGTCACCTTCTCTAAGAACTCAACACTTCCAGCCCAGCCTTGGTTACAAACCTTTTAGAGAATAAATTTTTAAGCTGCCCACTTTGTGAGGACACAAGGTCACATTTTCTCCCTTTATCCTTGAGACAACTGTTGGGAGAGAGGCAAAAATGCCTGGAGCACTTATACCACAGTAAGAAGCGCTGTCTCCTTGTTCTGGGAGCTCTCCTTCAAAACACAGGGCTCACAAAAAGAAGAGGTGCTGGGCAGGGGGAACAGCATCTTGCCCAGCCAGAAGTTGCAGGGCCTGACTGCCAGAGCAGGGACTTATTTCTAGTTGATCAGTCCTCCTGGGGTGTTAATTTACATTCCATTGCAAAGCACGAACACCACGCAGATTTGAGGGAGAAACATGAGAAACCATAACAATCTCCAGTAAAACAGATAATATTCTGTCTTCTGTGTCAAGTTAAGTGTTTCAAGTAGTAGCAAAAGCAGTGTTAAAAGCAGGAAAGTTTAATGATTCAAAAGATACCAACTTCAGGGGGAAAAAAATGAACAAAAAAAGAAGAAAAAACCAAACAATAAAGCTTATTCAGCCTTGATTAATTATAACTTTAATCTTAAAAGTTTTCAGTTTTAGTTTCAGGAATTCTGGGCATATAGCCCAAAAAAAAAAAAAAATAAATAAAAGGGGGTGGGTGAGAGATAATTCAGTTATCATACTTTCCCAATCCCTTTTCACTAAACTTACTTGTACTGGGAGAAGTATCATTTTGCCAGTCAGGCATTGTGTAATAAGCCAAAAAGTGCTCTTTCTTTGCCCTGAGAACACAAGCCTTCCCAGTTAAAATGGATTATGCCATTTTGTGTCCAGTAGGAAGCATGGGGGACCAGTCCACTCACTCACAACACAAGGCAGCACTTGTGAGAGCAATAAACAGAGGGTGATCACATCGAATACCTGGGGGACACAGACCACAGCAGCAAAGCTCCTTCACCTGACCCCTGTGGCCTGGGTCTAAACCACCGCGGAGGAGGGAAGGCCAGGGGAGAAAAAACAACTCCTGTGACCGCTCGTAGCCCGGTGAATTGAAACCTCCAAGAGCATCTTCTCCTCACTACCCCGCAGCACCGCCGGAGGTTGGCCTGGTGTGGCTGTGAACCAGCCCTCACCGTCCCCTCTCCTACAGCGACCCACGCACCGGGGACGGGGCCAGGCAGGGCTGGGGGAGCCTCCAGCCCTTACCTGGGCAGCTTTTCAGCCCCCGCCCCGCGAGCCCATCGCTGCCTCATGACAGAGGTGTGAAACACAAGCACGGCAGAGACACAAGGCACACGGAACGCACCTACGCCCCAAAGCGCCACATTCCCGACAGAGCGGGGGCACTAACGCGGGGTCGCGGGCTGGTCTGGGAGACGTTCCGGCCATCGCTGACCCCGGCAGGGGCAGAGCCGCGCGGCCCTCACGGCGGGGCTTGGAAAGGCGCTCCCGGCTCCGGCCTCGCACCTGGGCGGGCGGACCCCCACCCCGCGCTGCCCCGGAGCGCCGACGAGAGTGAGGAGAAGGAGGAGGAGGAGGGAGGGAAAAGGAGGAGAAGCAGAGAGAGCCGTCGGTCCCCGGCACCCACCTCACCCCTCCCGAGGGCTGTGGGCTCACCTGGTCCCTGCCGCCCCGTGCCGCGGGAAAGGAGCAGGAGGAGGAGGAGGAGGAGGCCATGTTGCAGCGCTCCTCACCTCGCCCAGCCGTCCCGGGCTCACCCNCCGCCGCCGCCCCGTCCCGCCCCGTGCCTGGGGCCGGCCGCGCCAGAGGTGCCACAAGGCGGGGGCAGCGCCCCAAAGTCCGCCCCGCTGGGAAACCGGGAGAGCGGCCGCTGCCGGGGGGTTCCGCAGGGCCCCCTCAGCCGCCCGTACCTGCACCACGGCTCACCTGGAGACGGCAAAGCTCTGCTCTGCTCTGCTCTGCCCGAAAAGCGCCCACAGGATGCGGCGGAGAAAGCCCAGCTGAAGTTTGTTAGACAAAACTGCAGAGCCAACCGAACCCTCGCGCTGGACGCGGACGAACTCCGGCACCGCAGCTGTCGCCGGTTTTCCATCAGGAGTGCCACAGGTGTCGTGTGTTCACTCTAAGGCAAATGCAAAGCCGCCCGCACCTGAGCGGCGGCGGGAGAGTGGCCATCGGCAGCTGCACCTGCGGATAATAAGGATTAGCTGATGCTCCCGCAGAAGGCGCTTGAGCCTGGCAGGGATTGGGGGGGACAGTCTCGATTGTCCTTCCCCCGCCAGCTCAAGCTGTGCAAACCTCACAGGTGAGATTCCACGGTGCTCAAACCAGCAGTTGGTTCTGCTTGTACTTTTTCTCAGTTTAAAAAATGGTTTGATCAATCTCATTAAAACGTGTTTTATCACGGCACAAAATTGTGAGAGTATTGTAAAAGCAATTAAGATTACTTTAGTTTTGACTTAAATTACTTTATCCTATCATTACTTCTCACGAGGCTGTCCTGGTGCAACAGTTTCCCATTTTCCTGTTTTAATTAGAACCCCTTTGTAGTGGTGAAACACAACAAATGCTATTAAGCACTAATTTACCTATAAATATCGGTGATAACAGCTTGATCCAGTTATTTGTCCTACCGTGGGCCTTAGTGCTGTAGGTGCAATTTACGAAACATATCCAGCTGCATAAACTGACTATAGGTGTTTATACATCTTTGGATACTGTGTAACTAATTGCTTGTCCCTCCCTCTCTGGTGTAAACCTTTTTTCTTTGTATACAGAGCCAAATAAAAATATTTAACCAAAGACCTTGGCTGTGTCTCGTGTGGAGAAGGTAATTCCCCAGAATGCTTTTATCCCTCTCGTATCGGATGTAACTGATTTCCTCAGCCCACTTGGAGAACCGGGAGCCAGAGGAGATGGGGGGGGAAAGGATCACAAAAAAGCAGGCTGCTGGCTAAAAGCAGGCTGGGTCACACACTGTTTTTATACAACTCGTGTCCCCCACCATCACTCCCTACCATCTTCCATCACCCTTCGGGAAGGGCAATTAGAGAGACTTAAATGCGGTTTGCAGATTGAAAAAGAAAGTAACACCTGAAGGGGAAAAAAAAAAAAAAAAAAAAGTTTACCTGAAATGAAAAGTGGTTTTTAAGTCTACTCTTACAATTGCTAGGAGGAGGAATATTTAAATAAGCCAAGCGTGATGTGTACATGTAAATCCAGACTGTATTTCCACAGGCTTATAAACCTCGCTTGTCTCATCAACTCTCCCACCTGGAAGAGTATAGCTTTTTTTTTTTTTTTTGGCAGCTGGAATGATACCTGGAGGGAAGGAAAAGTTGCCTTTCCTTACTTCAGGAGAGGTTTCAGGTCAGGCTTCACTGACAGAGGTTTAGAATTTAAACGTGCTGTTGTAGCGCGTTTGATCTGGTTGAGCACAGGAGTGGGTGGTTGTTGTAAGACACAAAAGGATAAACAGATAAAACCTGAGGTAAATTGGAAAAAAGGAGTATTATGGTGTTGAAATAAAACAGCCATTCCAGGAAATAGATTTTTAATGTAACTGTCTTTAAGTGAGGAATGTTGCTTATTGAGCTACACTGCTGCCGCAGACAGGGCCTGACATTTGTGCGTAGCCTCGGGGAATGGGGTTTGTGCCTTGCTCCCTGGAGGGATGTGCTGCTATCCAGCCCTCCACACCTACCTGCCTCCAAATCAGCCCTCTCCAGCCACTGCTGGCCTGCATCCAGGCTGAGGGAGCTCCAAGTGTGACCCTGACTGTACCTCCTCCTGCTCTCAAGCAACCAAACAGAAGTTTAAAAAAGCAGTTTATTGGGTGCTACCATTTTAATTCTTCAGTTGTAAGCTAAGTGAAATGCAAAAACCAAAATTAGGAACCAGCCACCTGACCTGGGATAAAGAGTGAAAGCTTTGCCCAAGTGAAGTTCATGGGAGTTTTGCCAAAGAGTTTGGTGGGGCCTGGCTTTTTGCCCAGATGCTCCAAAGAAACAAAAAGCACTTTTTGTTCCCCTCTGCCCCAGGTTTGATACACATATGTCTCATTTAATCACAATTATTATGGACACTTGTAGGTATTTCTCTAAAGGTTTATATGAAACCAGCTGTGTGTCCCAGCACAATGGAAGATCCACAGTGACAGTGAAGCATTCCCTACTGTAGGAAAGGAGTTTGGCAATGTCAGAGCTGGGGGGAGATTTCAGCCCAGCAGTCACACGTCTCAGCCCCTGGAAGCCACCCCCAATAAGCTCAGCAGGGACTCTGTGCACCCCTCTGCACCCTCCTACAAGGTCCCCAAAACTCTCCCCTCACCCTTCTTTGTGTGCTGTGATGTGCATTGTAAAACTTTCTTTGATTTTCAGCTCAGCTTTCCTCCAGGAAGGTACAAATAACCTTTGAATAACCAGTGGCAGGTTCTTCTATCTATGTCTCCTTATTTGAAATGAAGGGATGGTTTATGACATTTTCATTATTGCAATCATATCAATATTTGGGATTTTCAGGTAAAGTGATTTAGAGCATGTTACAAGAAAAGCTTTAAAATAATTTGAACCTAAATTCAAATACTTTAAGTGCATTTAAAATATTTATATTAATGCTGTAAGGAGACATCAACAATTTAATTATTTTTTCTAAGCAGCTTCCATCCTTTTGTTTTATTTTCAAACAATTCTCAGGAGCTTTTTGTTTTCTGGCATCCTATCAAAATGCTAATGCAGAAGGAGAGCAGCAGAGAAGTTCTCCATGTTTCATGATAGTGGGAACTGTCCTGCATCAGGAAAGATTTAACAGGTTAAATGTATCATCTGAGATAAGCATTAGAGATATTATCCCTCTAATATTACCTTGCACTCCTAAGTGGTAGTACATCTCTCCTACTGTACTTTTGCACTTGTCATGTTAACAAAATAACCCTTGACTTTTAATAAATGTTAAAAGAAGCCAATCAATGTTTGTATTTATCTGCTTTCGAGCACAGTGAACACAACCTATTTTAGATACTCTCATTAGTATTCAGAAAACAGTTGACCTTTTTAGTCCCCTCATTATGTAAAAGACAGAACGCACTTTTTCTCTTCCTTACAGTGAAGTTACTGCTGAGGAGAATATGATTAATATACGAAAGACAAGACGATACTGACTGTTGCAGCTGCCCTCTGCTCAGCAGAGGAGGAGTTGTTCAGAGCATTACACTGGGTTCTCAGCCACGAGAACAGCTGTAATGCCATAATCCAGGCTCGGCATTGTCGGCCTGATCCCGTGTGCCTTGCACAAACAGCACTGCAGTCCAGGCAAGGGGAAGTCTGGGATGCCAAAGAGGTTTTCATACATGTGCCCCTTGGTCATTTATATAAATAAAATGTATCTAACGCCGTGTTGGCAAGGTACACCCAGATTCCTTCGCTGTTTGCCTTGGAGTTTTTTTCCCTCAGTTCTGCACTTCATCGTGTTTTGCTGTAAAGGGGAGCAGCAGTCCCAGGGATTCCCACATGCATCCATCCGTCTGTGACTCAGTTGTCACTGCTGCTGTTCCTTCAGGCAGAACAGAAAATCCCTCCGAACACAAAAGTCACTGCAAAAGTACTCGTATTGCTTGTCTCAAGCAGCATCATTAGCTACTGCCATGTCCAAAGCAAGGACCAACCAAGATAAGCACTATCCAGCCAGAGAGGAGAGGTGATTTATACCCTAAGGATATGCAGACAACAGCAAGAGGGAGGAAAACGCAAGGCCAGCAGAACTGTCAGACTGATGCTCGACAAATGAATGCCATGCCGAGTCTATACTTACATGCACTTGGCCTCCTATGCAAGGCAGCTCTAAGAGAGGGCCACAGGCTGGGGGCAGGGCAGCCTCTGCTGCTCCTGGAGGAAAGCACTGCCCACAGCAGCACTCTCCAGCACTCTCCGTTGCTCCGAGGTGTTGGCATGGCCACCAGTCCACCCAACACGGAGACCACAGCAAAATAACATTCCTGAGCTGCTTCCCTGGCAAAGCCAGCACAGCCTGGGCACTGAGGCACAAGAGCTGACACAAAGGCAGGAGCAGTGATGCTGGGCTTCGACTGCAGACCTTCCAGACCTTTCCTACAGGTATCAGGAAAGGCTAAACTTGTCACCTGAGGTGCTGACCTAGGGGTTGACCAACCACCTCGAACAGATCACAGCGCTGGCTGTGTGCAGCTGGCTCATGGAGAAGTCCCCTCACACGTGAAACAAGTGTGGCTCCCTCACGAGAGAGAGCTGCTCTTTAGCCAGCTTTCCTTCTGGTGCCTCCTGGCCTTTCCCACTCCATGACACAATGGGATGTATGGAAAAAGACGTATTCTCAAAGAGTTTGAAGATTCAGTGAGCACTCTGAGAATGACCAGTTAGTGTCCAGCAGGAAGGACTGCTGGGCACTAAGTCTGAGCACAGCTAAGAAATACTTGCGTATACTTAAACTAAAGCTAGGAAAAAAAAGATCTCGCTTTCAAGAAAATACAGATCAGTGTATTCAGTACTTTCAGACACAGTATATTTTATTTATTTATAATATCTCTGTATTTTAATATAACTTATATTAATTTATAATACTGAATAGTTATGATACCACCACCAATCCCCGTAAATTAACTAGGGTTACCTTATATCTGGGACTTCTGAGACATGTTTTCTTTCTCTCTGATGGGAAAGTTGGACTTTGGCCAACTACCTAAGGTCCCTAGGCAAGGACTAGCCCAACAGCAGTAGCTCCAGCCCCGTGCTGGCTGTAGAAAACAATTCCCCCAAAGCTGCAGAGCACATTGATAGTGCTGCTGGTGCAGAGCCAGGCTCGAGGGATGTCTCCCACACACTGCCTGAGCTGTGCAGCTGATCCATGGGCATTGCTGTGCCCAGACTGTCCTGGCTGCTTTGGACTTGTTACACACACAGGGCAGAAATTCTCTGTCACCGTGCAGGGCAGGGCACATCTGGCTCTTTTCCTATGAATTGCACAAGACGTGGGGCCATGTTCCCATATGGAATTTCCCAGATACGCAAAAGCCTCGTTCTAGGCAGGTAAATCCCCAGCGAGTGATGGGAAAAGAAGGATTCAAAGTAAACAGAGACCCACGAGCATGCACAACATACGCTGCAAAAATTCCCCAGGCGGGCGGGGACAGTGGAGGGGCTTTACCCGTGAAACTCACTCAGGGGGAGGAGTAGGACGAGCTGCCTCTTGCCTTTGCCGTGGGGTAGGGATGAGAAGAACAAGTGTACCATAAATAGCCCTGCCTCCTGGAATCACCATCCCAAAGAAACGCTTTAAGGGAGAAGCTGCACGTTTTCGTTTGCAGCACCCTGCCCCGCTTGCATTTAGGACAAGCAGCAAAGCCATCCTCCAAGAATGCTGTAACCCAGTGCAAAGAGGTAATGAAAAAGGCAGTAACATCAGCAGTGGGAAGTGCTGCCTGTGTCTCACCCCTGCAGGGATTTTGATTTTTTCCAGAGGAGCTGTTGGTCCAGGACTGTCGAGGCCAGTGAAAAACTGGTGCTGGAGTGGGCCAGCAGCACCAAAGAACCCACACTGGAACTGCCCTGCAGGGGAAAGTCTTGTCCAGCTAGAAACACGTAACCTTCGCTAATCTCTTCAGCATTCCAGTTTCCCAGTAACAGAACTTGTTTGGAGTAGTATTTTCCCAGGCTCTTTGTTACCCTGTGTACTGCAGCACCGCTTTCCTAGGGGGCAGCGGAGGAAGGCTGCAGCTGGCAGAGCACTCTCCGAGCAGGGCCCACAGGTGCCTCTCTAGTTATGTGCCCGACCTTCTTTCGGCAGCTGGAGTAGCACAGGGATTAATCTTTCCTAAACTAGGAGGAGGGATGCAGAACCTTGATTTGCTTACAGACACACGTCCCAGCTTCTGGGGAATTAAGTTACCTACCCCATGACCTTCTATTAACGCATATACCTTAAAAGCAGCTCCCAAGGTCGCAGCAGCACTTCCCAGACCAGCACCCACGCAGCCAGAAATAATGAATTTATGCTCTGGCCGGCCACGGCATCCAAATCTAACAGATTTGATGAAAAGGAGAAGCTGCAGCCAAAGCCCAGCCTGGTCCAAACACGATTACACTCCCCAAACCACGCCAAGAGCCCAAAGTGTTATTCCAGTGGTACCCAGGGTCTGGTGAAGAGATATAAAGATGGTCAAGCAGCCGGAGCATCTCTCTGAGGAGGAGGAAAGGCTGAGGGAGCTGGCGCTGTTGAGCCTGGAGCAGAGACAGCTGAAGAGGGAACACCATCCCTGCCTGCAGGGAGGGCTCGGAGCAGGGCCCAGGCACTGCTCCTTGCGACCAGCAATGGCTCAGGAGGAACGGGCAGGAACTGACGCCCGGGAGTCCCACCAGAACACGAGAGAGAACTTTCACTGTGCGCTGGCCGAGCACTGGGACAGATCGTCCCGAGAGGATGTGGAGCCTTGCTCGCTGGAGATATTCCAGAACCGCCTGGACGCCATCCCGTGGCACTTGCGCTGGGACGGCCCTACGTGAGGGGGGAGGCGGGACCACGGGTGCCCCTTGCAGCCCGGCCCGTTCCGTGGTTCTGGGATGGTGACCAGTCCGCCCAGCGGCGCCGTCCCAGCGCAGCGCCCCCGCGGTCACCGGCTTTGGGCTGCCCGGAATGACACACCCGCCCGGCCACACCGCATCCGCTCGCGCCGTCCGCGAACCAAAGGGACGCCCGGTGCATCCTCAGCTCGTCGCGCCCGGCCGGGCCAGCATTCCCATAATTTCTCGTTCCCCCTGGCGGCGCCGAAAGCCGCCCTTTGGGCCTCGCTTTGGCGCGGAGCGCGCTGATTGGCCGCTTTGAACGGGACCGGCGCGGCGCCATTGGCGGAGGGCGGCGGGCGGCCGGTTCGAATGCGCGGCGGCCCCGCCCCCGGCCCGCGCGGCGCTGCGGACGTGCCTGTGCGGCGGCGGCTCGTGC
>VZTR01031127.1:118566-181723 GCA_013400775.1 Chaetops frenatus
GGAAGGGAGCAGGGGCTGGGCTGCACCGAGCGGGGCCTGCGCGGCGAGCGGGCGCTGCCCGCCCAGGCCGGAGCTGGCAGCCTCTGGGAGCCGTAGGTAACTGGGATCCGCTCGCTGTCCGTAACTCTCCCGGAGCTGGTGCTGGTGCTGGTGCTGGTGCTGNAGGTGTGCAGGGCCAGCCCCGGCTGCTGCCCCCGCGTCGGGTCCCGCCGTGCGGGGCACTCACCCAGGGACACCCCGGGCCCGTGTTCCCTGGTTTGCCTAACACCCAGTTCCCGGATTTTCACTTCGTGGCATTCCTGTCCTTTTCTAGCTCAGTCCTCTGGAGTGAGTAGTTGGGTAAAAGTGATGAGTAGGGTGCACTTTTTTCGGTTCCCTGGAGGAGCTTTCTTCAAAGATTTTTTTTTTTTTTCCTTTTTTTTTTTTTCTTGGAATCATTGCCCACTCGTACTTTAGGGTATAGTTTTTGTATCTGTAATTCTAAATAAATGTATTATGTGTTTTTGTCGGTGAGAACAGTTAAGCGTTTCGTATTACATCTTAATTATGTGAGGCACAGCACATTTCTGAAGACCTGGCATAGCTTCAGTGACTTTTCTGTGTTCAGGACAGCAGCTGTTCACCCTCATTTTCTCTTCCTGTTTTCCTGTGCATTTCAGGAATAACCACAGCAATGGATGATTACACAAAAATAGAGAAGATTGGGGAAGGTAAGTACGGGGAACAGTGAGCTTTTAAATGCTCCACAGTTTGAGCTGTGGAGTGTCCCAGAAGCTCTGTGCACTATCTGTATCTGTAAAAGCTTTCAGCCTGCCCTTTTTCTGAAAATGGCATGGTCTTTTTACACCAACTGGTCAGTGTTGAAAAGTGCCTGCCTTCATTTTGATGGCTAATGGTGTAACATTGCTCCAAAAAGGAGAAAAAATATATTCTGAGTCCTGGAATCAGCTTACAGTTATGAAGCTCCCCCATTCCTCTGTGTGTGAACTTACCAGTTGCCCCTGAAATTGTGTAATGTGCTGTTTTGCTTGGAGCTCCTGGTAGGGAAGTAGTATTTTCTGGATTGTTCTGCTCTGATTACATCTGGGCGGTGCAGGTGTCAAGGGAAAGCACAGATGGTAAATCTCTGTGGAGAAGTGAATTTTTAACAATTCCTTTACGTTGAGGCACTAAGAAGATGGGTTCCATGCAGATGTTAATCACAACTCCTCTGTTATTGGAAATCCAGCCTGTGTTAACTGTAGAAGGCTCTAGCCTTATGTAGACTTGAAAAGTTGTAGTACATTGCTCTGAGATTGCACTCTCTGAGGCAGTAGCAAAAGGTGTGCTTGGATCTTACAACAAAGCCTTGTGCATGAATCTTCCTGAGATAAACTAGTTTGGGCTTCATGTGAGGGATTAATGCTTCAAGAAGGATAAAAAGAGAAGGTTTACTCTGTCTTGGTTCAAGGGTTTTACTTCAGTGAACAGTGATGATTAAGATGGCTTGATTTGAGATTTAATATTGGTTCCAATTTCAGTTTCTGCTGACATGCACAGCACTAGCCTCTCTCCTGCACTGAGGATTGTGCCAGAGGTATTTCTAAAGCTCAGACCCATGGATGGCTGGATCTCAGACTGCAGAAAGAGCACCACTTCCATTTGCAGCTAAACCTTTAGCATTTTAATACGATGTATCAATGGCAAACTCAGAGTCCTTTATAATGATCTTGCCTGAAAGTTAATCAACTTGAAACTCAAGTAGTATCTGATTTTATAACTACGTCTTCCAAATATTCACCTTTTACTTAGGCTTCCAAGTACCCTGTCCTTACGAATGCTACACTTCATGGGTGGCATGCTTTAAACAAACAAAACTATTGCTTAGTCAATACTTACAAACCACTGCTTAACTCCACAGCTAAGTAGTAGTTTGTAATCTAAACCAATACTCCATTTGTAAGGACTTTCCCTGTGTTAGCAGCTCGTGCTTGCAGTAACTTATTTGTACCTGAAGCTGGTACTTCCTATATTTTTTTCACTGTCTTTTTGTTCAGGTACCTATGGTGTTGTGTATAAAGGTCGTCACAAAACCACAGGCCAAGTGGTTGCAATGAAGAAAATACGTCTAGAAAGTGAGGAGGAAGGTGTTCCAAGTACTGCTATCCGAGAAATTTCTCTATTAAAAGAGCTGAATCATCCCAATATAGTCTGGTATGCATATACTGGTATTTAGCTAAACTCCTGGAAGGGCACTAGGTCCCATCAGATCATAAATTATTTTTCCACTCATCTAGTGAGGTGAGAACCTCTCTGCTTAATAGCTTAAATTCCATATTTATGCCAGTTTTCCAATTAAGCCTTCCTCATGCTGCCTCTTTTCATTCTAGGAATCTAACAAATTTTTGTTAATTTAGAAATTTCTGTAAATTCTTTCCAGAGAGGTTATTGTGAGAATGGAGGCAGCATACCTCATGAAAACTGGCTGAAGCTGTTACTTCAGGCAGTCTCAGTTTATTTGCCACCTTGGAACAGACCATTTGACTTAAGTGTGCTGATGTTCCTCCCTGCTGTTCTGTAGCAGGATTTTAGATGTGTTTTGATGCTGTCATAGCTGGCACACCTGAGCTAGGACTGAAACTTCCATCAGTG
This sequence comes from Chaetops frenatus, assembly GCA_013400775.1. Lineage (NCBI taxonomy): Eukaryota > Metazoa > Chordata > Aves > Passeriformes > Picathartidae > Chaetops > Chaetops frenatus. The sequence goes on from VZTR01031127.1 coordinate 121,198, forward strand.
ACTACTTGACATGTGAAAATGATTGCAGCTATTGCCTTCCCCACAACATATTTGCTTGCTCTTGGATGCAGCAAAATACTTGACCTTTAATGTGCCTTAAAACTGGCCAAGTTCCAGCCAGGTAGTGTTTCAATGTATGAATGCTTGGGTTTAGGAACCCCTACACTCTTAATAAGGATGAAGAAGATAATTTAAAATCTGTGCAAATCCTGCTGCGTCTATTGGATTCCTATTAAATTTTCCCTTAAACCCTCCTAGTAATTCAGGCTCTGCTATGACAAGCCAGCTTCAAAGAGAAGCTAGGCACCAACACCCACAGGTGGGGGTTTTTTAATGGCAGCAGAATTTTTTTTCCTCAGACTCCTGTGTCTGATTTGAGAGAACATATGTTTAAGAGGAAGCATATAGGCTTTTATCTCAGTTTGACACTATTTCAGATACACTTGATTTTCCAGATGACAGTATAACTCACTGTTGTTTGAAGACTTTTAAGACTTCCATAATGGGAACCTGGAAATAGCAGCTTGTGTGCCTGTTGAGAGAGGAAATGTGAGTCCATGCATTTTGCAGTAGAAGTAACTTTATACTCACTTTTCAGTCTTCAGGATGTTCTCATGCAGGATTCAAGACTGTACCTTGTCTTTGAATTCCTTTCCATGGATCTCAAGAAATATTTGGATAGTATTCCATCCGGCCAGTATTTGGAGCGTTCACGTGTTAAGGTAATGAGGATAATTTTTTAACCTGAGAGAGAATTTAATCTAAAGATGACCTACTAAGCCATGAGCAGCTCTTATTTTCAGTATAATTAGCTCCTTGAGGAGAAATGAAAGGTTAAATAAGCAGCTGTAGACAATAAGATGAATGTGAGTTTTGCTTTCAAATGCCACTTGAAAATCTTTTAATTACTAAGATTAAGCTGCCTTAAACTAATCTCCAGAATTAATTTGTGTAGCTTTTTGATTTATATTAACTCAATATCTGCAATGCTTTAGATCTCCATTTTTTGCTGCTGTGGGGAGAGCTATTGAAAGGAACACCTTTATGCTGAAGGACATTGACATGTACTAAAGGCAACTCCTTCCCTCCCACCTCATCCTTTCTAGAGTTATCTGTACCAAATTTTGCAAGGTATTGTCTTCTGCCACTCAAGAAGAGTTCTGCACAGAGACTTGAAACCTCAGAATCTCTTGATCGATGACAAGGGGGTGATTAAACTGGCGGACTTTGGATTGGCCCGAGCCTTTGGAATTCCAGTGCGGGTCTACACTCATGAAGTGAGTTGGGACATTCTTCTGGTGGTTTGGATAGTGCCTGCTTGCTTCCTGCTAAGAACTGATTCTCAAACAGCTAGAAAGATTCATGGAGTTTTTTCAAGTCATAAGCTAACAAAACTATGAAAAAGTTATGTTTCATTTTTCAAAAGAGTTTTCCACCTCTTTGACTATGGTTTTACTCTAAGGTTCCAAAGCATTTTATGAATCCCACTCACAGTGAGTCAGATGGACTCAAGCTTGTTGCTCACTGTCTCATAGAGGCCTTTTTGCTTTGCAAAGCATTCAGGTTTGAGGGGTTTTTTGGCTGGGTGTCAAGGGATTCCTGCTCTTAGGGAAGTTGTGCAGGCAGCTGCTTTTCTTGAAGTAGAAGCTACTGCAATGGAGTTGGTTTGTCTACAAATGTAATTTGAAACTAGTATTACACTTTCAGTAAAACTTCTAGTACTAGCAAAAAACTGAATGCTGCTTAATAACAAATGAGCCCTTGTTCTTGCGGTCAGTTTAAGGACCTGATTGCCAGACTTAACCTTTCCTTGTTCCACAGGTAGTGACACTGTGGTACAGGTCTCCAGAGGTGTTGCTGGGATCTGCTCGTTACTCTACTCCTGTAGATATCTGGAGCATAGGGACTATATTTGCTGAGCTGGCAACTAAAAAGCCACTTTTCCATGGGGATTCAGAGATTGACCAGATCTTCAGAATCTTCAGGTATGTAAGGCTGAATGTTTCCTTGCTACCTTTGTGGCACCACACAAACAGTTGTGTGTAATTAAAAGTGTAATAGCACATAACAGATTTCAGACTAAACTGCTTAATATTTTGCTTATGCTTGCACAGAGCTCTAGGGACACCCAACAATGAGGTATGGCCTGAGGTGGAATCCCTGCAAGACTATAAAAACACGTTCCCAAAATGGAAACCTGTCAGCCTTGAAACACATGTCAAAAACTTGGATAAAGATGGACTTGATCTGCTGGCTGTAAGTAGTCTGTCCTAAACTGCTGATAAAGAATCTGAGTGGGCTGTTTGAAATACTCCAGAATACACAAAGCTGTACCAATCAGTCATGGCTGGAAGGAAAATACGGAGATCTTCAAGCTATCAGCAGTGGTATGAGCCTTCATTCTCGTAGAACTGACACCTTGTGTGACATTCACTCCTTTCACAAGTAATACCAGGCTATTTTTCACATGAAGCACTTATGCCTCAGCTTTTTAATAATAATAAGCCAGGTACAACTTGAATGTGAGGGTGAGTCTTTATAAAAATGTTTAAGTGATGGTGTCTGCCCATAAAGTAGCTGTCACCTTTCTGCTGCCAGCTCCAATTGTGATGTGGCTGTATGACTGCCCAGCCATTTGGAAATGTCAGCATGTGGATTAATCATAGTGGGCTCATCTTGGTTAAACTTTCATTGTGGTCTTAACTGAATGAACAAGAACAGAAACAGCTGAATGTATTGATTAGCTGAAACAAGAAACTTCGTTCAAGTCTGTCTGTAGTGTCTGTCTCAATTGCCCTTGAATTTTGAGTTAAATATTTTTGGTCATGGTGTATTAACTTTTAGTTGGTATCTTTTGTGTCTAGTGTGAGTTTCCTTTAGTTCTGTGGTCAGACAGTTAAACTACCACACCAGGCTTTTAATTGGCAAGCTCTTCATCAGGCTTTTCATTAGGTGCTCTTTCAGCTCATGTGCTGCCAATGTGGGCTAATTTAGGTTGTATCTTAGGTGTGCTCTTAGATGTCCTGAAGTACAATAATGTACCTTGGTTGTCCTTTGGCTGTTCCAAAGCTGCATTTAAACACTGCAGACCCAAATTTGAGTGTGTGGGTTGGGTGCTCTGTATGTCTCAAGACAAGCTGACACTTCAGAACCCCCTTATATAGCAGTACCTGTGTACCTGGCTCATGGCTGTAAGCAGTCACAAAGCAGTTCATTACCCATATTGGTAATGAATGAAATGGTGTTACCCAAATAGCTCAAATGATCACAATTTCTCACAGTTTTTCGTGAGGGACAGAGCCTCAGTTCACACTGACAGCCTTAACATTTGTTGAACATGTAGTTGTACTGCATAGCTGTGAGCCTTGCAGCACAGTTGTCTTAGTTGTAAGGCCACTGACAGCATCCTTATTAAATCAGTTTGAAATAGAATTGTTGCTGACTGTATTTGCAAACTAAACTTGATGAACGGGCAGGAGAATCTTGGTGAAACAGTTGTATGAAAAGAACCTGCCAAGGGCTCGTCTGAGCTTAGGTGGGGCTTCCCTGTGTGAAGCCAATGGTTGGGGCTGCTGCTAACTAAGGCAAAAAAAAAGTACTAATACTTCATGGTGTTAAGGTCATTCTAGTCTCTAAGCATATTAAATTCTCTGCAGTCTTGTACAGTTTTGCCTTAATCAATGCTGACAAGTTAGTTTCCTATTAGTGCCTGATGACATTGGTATTCCTGACTGGAATTCCTTTAAGTTTCCTATGGCACTTTCAAGCCTTTCAAACCAGTAATATAACTTCAAAGGCAACAAAACAGAATAGTTCATTCTAGAGCACAAGCTCAGATATGTCAATGAAAATGTTATTTTTTTTTCTGTAGACTATTGCAGATGGACTCGGTATGTAAAGGAGCTGTCTTTGAAAACATCTTAACGCAAAAATGTCTATTTCAGATTGCATGAGTGAGGTTTAAGATCTTCATAAGCTAAATTACTTCTGTGGCCAGCATTTCAAAGCATTTGATGGCTGTCCTCAAAAACTTTGAATTATCAGTGCAGTGGGTGCCAGGAAGAACTAATGTTCCAGACTGCTCAGAAAAGTTTCCTTCATTTACTCTATCAGTTGTGGTGCTGCAGTCTCAGTGTCATAGCATCCCTTTTTCAGAGAAATTTCCCTCTTTGAGTCAAGTTTGACAGAACCTTTGATGTCAGAATTATAGGACACTGTTCTGGGTGTAGGTAATGGGAGTCTGCCACAAGGTAAAATTGGACATGCAAGTTAAATCTAGAGGTAGCATTGCATTTGGCAGAAGTTCAGAGAATATAAATGCAAATTCAGCGGTTTAAGTCAACTTGGAAGACTCCCTGTAGAATGCAGTGTAAAGACAGTTGAATTCAAGACTGAATACTGGACAGAGTAATACTGGTTAAGTTTTATTCTGAAAGACAGATTTTTTTTTTGTGCAGACAGGGGAGAGGCAGCTGGTGGAATCCTGATTACTTGAATTTGAAAAGGTCTCTCCGTTAGTAAGGAGAAATAAAAAGACTTTGCTGGTTTTGGGTCCAGTACAAAACTGCTGAATGCCTTATTCCTTTTTTGACCCCTTGTAGGATGTAAGCTGTAGGTACTTTTTTTTTTTTAATGGGTAGAAAAACAAATTTCCTCCTGTTTTAGAGACTTCTGGGGGCTTTTTTAATGACTGTGACACCCCCTCTTTTTGCTCTCATCACCTTTATTGAGGTATTCAGTTGAAGCATTTTATTGCAAAGAGACTCATGTTTTAACTGTTTTTTCAGTTCTATCTGCTTATTACCTACTTTCCAATTTGCATTTTGAAACTGAGTGAGCATTCTCTTATTTTAATTGATAAGTCACCAACCTAAGCAGAAGCAATTTGACATCACTGTTCAATGTCAGTAATGAAACAACTCTAAGACCACTTGTCCTTGTAAACATTTAGGGCTTTAACAGCCCAAAGCTTCTTAATTTCCCCGAGTAAGAAGCTGAGACAATTATTGCTGCTTGGTGCCTGGTTCTGGATTTAGTTCAGTGGATGTGGTACCCAGACAAAGGCAAGGGCTTGGTTATTGAATAGGGGGGTAAATGGGATTCTTCAGTTTGAGATGTTATGCACTGCTACTGACTTGTAGGGGAAATAACTTCTCCAACTAGGAGAGCACAGAAGAAAGGGATGAAATGTCTTTATAGTTACTTTATTATTAATATGGTTAAATATCTACCTATTTAACATGGTATTAGTTCACATTTCATGAGGAAGTAAATGTGTTTCTTTTTTTCTTCCAGAAAATGTTAATTTATGATCCTGCAAAAAGGATTTCTGGCAAAATGGCCTTGAACCATCCATATTTTGATGACTTGGACAAATCCACTCTTCCTGCTAATCTGATTAAGAAATAGACCTTTGGACTAAATCATCCAGAGGGAAATAATTGTGATTACTTTTACTCTTAAGTCTGTTATTTGTATGTCTGTCTTCTAGCTCTTAAGACTGGCTGTATTCAGTCTGTTTTGGTTTAAGTGTTATCTAAATGTAAATATTAACCTGTTAGTTCTGAGTTCAAATACAATGCAAATATTGCTGCAATTAATGCAGTCAACTTTTTTTCTATAAATAAAGCTTTAACCCCAGTGAAGGACTGAACTTATTTGCAGGCCATGGCTGCTCTACAGAAGTACTCTTGTTTTCTTTGGTATGTACTAGTAAGGTACCACTTGGCTAAAAAAGCTGCTAACTCAAACTTTTAAATGGTTGTTCCTGATGTGATAGGAAATTCTCAAGTTTGAGTTGTTTAAGTGTCATGTCAGTTACAATTTTACTTGAGCATGGCAATTGATGTGCCAGAGGACATCAACTGTGAGATGTGCTGAACAACAGCAACTTACAAAAGTGTAACCTGATTTTAGGGTTTGAGTTTTTGAAGGTAGCTGCAAATCAGTATTTGAGAAAAGTCTCTTGCTCTATGTTTTTATCTTGGAGGCCCACAAAGTTACTGAGATGTTGGCATGTGAACTCATAGGAATTATAATCATAAACTGGGATGCCACATGGCTACGGAGTTTCCCATAATCAAAGCAGAGGCTTTTTAAAGGTCTCTGGCATTTAACTGAACAGGCAGGAGTATTGTCAAAAGTTCAAGTAAAGTTCAAAGGTGTGTACTAATATCTGCTTGTGTGTTAGTTTCCAACTGCCACGTCTCTTCTTGGCCTTCAGACACATCAGTAGGGATGGGGGTACATCTGGTCTGAGTTTTATTGGCTCTTAGGCACTGTAGTGCTCCTTTCCTTGCTGGTTAGAGGCCAAGGCTTGCAGCACAGTGGGGAATAGTATTGCAAGTATTTAGATTTTAAATCAGGTGTGATCTGGATGCTAAATGCAGTGGAGATGATGACATCCACTCAGTTCATCAGATGTTTATTGGGTCCATGAGTAGCTGAAAGTGTTAGACCTAGCTTTTGTTAACAAGCAGCATGGTGAGAGATAAATACCACTTGGGTGTTACCATTGTTCTCTGCAAAGTGCTTCTTAATCTCCAGAAATATTGGAGACCTGGTTAATGGAATCATTTGATAGCAGAGCACTGAGGAGGAGAGGTTTTTTGAAATAACACAGGTAAGTTCCTTAGTTAAAGGCAGTGGGGGAGAAGATTGTGAAGGCTGACTTCTTCCTGTTAACACCAGTGAAAGGCTGCAATTTCAAGACAAAGTAGGGATCTAATTTGTCTCCATTTGCATGTAGTAACTTGATACAAGCTTTACAGGCCAAGAGATTTGTAAATGCTGCTTCTAAATGGTTACCTTGGTGTAGAAAAAGGGGAATCTGCCAGTAACTGCATTAAAAATCAAGCTAGTGCATAGACTAGGTTCTGTGTCTGGAAGAGACTCCAGCTGGGCAAGCTAAATATTTTCTTGCAATACTAGTAAAACCTTATTTTTGTTCTGTAAGTAACTGATGTCTGTCTCAGTTTCATGTGATATGGGGAATGCTTTAGCCTATCTTAACTAACAACTTAAGTACTGAAATTTCCAAAGAGAGCTTTTCAAACAATAACTTATTCCAAGTCTGCAATCTTTCAATCAGGCACTGTAACAGCTGGTGTGATATCACTGTAGCTCTGAATGAGCTATTATAGTGCCCCTAGGAAAGGGGAGGGGCAGGGGAACACAACACTATCTGTGCCTCAGGTGAGATCAGGTGCTGGGTATCATACTCAGACACTTGACTCACTGTCACAGCTCCACTGTTACCAATGAAGCACAGTTATCAGTGAGGCAAATCTCCTCTCATGGAAAATATCATCTGCTCTTGGCACCCACCCTGCTGCCTGTGCCTAGCATGTGGAATGTTTGTGATGTTCAAGCTTTAGCCTCCTGAAACTCAATTTTATTCCAGTGAAAACTGGGTCTGCCCTGCACTTCAGGGACTTAACTCACCGTGTGTGATAATCAGCAGACTTATTTGTTGATACCTATAGCAGTAGCTTTCTTCTGAATGTTGTAAGAACTGGGGATGGAATTACTTTATTTAAAAGCCATGTGCTCCTGTCTAAAATAATGTAATGTTGCATCAGTATTGCCTCTGGTGCAATGACTGCTCAGTATCTTGTTTTCTACTAGAGCACGAGTAAACCCCAGCTGAAAACAATAAACTTGGTGTTTGACTTTGCTTGCTTGTCCTCCATACCATGAAAAAGTTTTGTGTATACAAGAACAGCATTTTACATTGGATTGAACTGGGGTTTTGACAGTGGTTTGGCTTTTTTTTTTTAAGTTGCCAAGTGCTGGTGGGCTGCTGAAGGTCTGGGTATGTGTAAGTTTTATATTGGTCCAGAGGAAATGTACCTGCTGGAGTCAGAAAGAAGATACCTATTCAGTCCAATTGCAGCTGCATTTGCTACGCCTAAAATGACTTGAAAGTGGCAAATCAAACTTGGCAGCAAATGACTGGGAACTTAGCAGTGTTCCCATTGTTGGTATCTGGGGTTAGTTTTGAACAGCACTATTTCCTCCTTGGTGCCCACAGACCTTCACAAAGGCACAGCACTACCACTGGCTCTGTTTGACTTGAGTGGGAATAAGGAAACACTGATATACAGGCCCTACTTCATTAAGCCTGACTTTTTATTCTCTACCAAGGCCCTTGCCTTATTTTCTGACAAGCTGCATCAATTTATAGAGTAATCTAAGAATTTCCTATTGCTTTGACCACCAGCTGCTCTGGTTTACATCTGCTGCATCAAAGGCTCATTCCAGGTAATGGCTTTTGATTTTGTTCCCACTATATTCCTGTATAAAGCACTCTCCTCATGTATAAATGTCAGCAGGGTACTGGGTGTTCTCCTCTGTTGTTGGGCATATTTTACTTCAGCCTGGCTATTTCAATACATTTTTGTGTTTGAATCAATAGCAGGCTATTGCTGCTGCTGCTAACAGATTAATTGACTGATCTCACACGTGTATCTCCAGTAGATGTGGCTGGCTGCCTTTCAGGGAAGAATGGGAGGTGAGAGCTGGTCTCCCCAAATTGCTAAAGTGACAGGCATTATGCCCTGGGGCATAATTAGTGGCTTTACAGGAATAGTTATATTCAGTTCTTTGAATGTAATGAAAACCTTTCTGCTGACCTCTGAAGAGTTTAAATTGGACTTTTGGGAAGGGATTGTTTAAAAAATATTTTCCCCAACTATTTTAAGTGACAACCTATTGAACTCTTCAGAAAGTCTGCATACAACAAATACCTGGCCAAATGCAAGGCAAATGTGTTTGACAGAGAGCCAGAACCAGGGATCTGGGTAATTTCCAGCATGGATCCTGGGGCCTGAGGAACGTGCTTGGACTTGCTTAGTAAGGCCCATGGGCCCTGCTAACCCACATGGGGCTAAAAGACCTTCCCTCTTTTTCATTTGCTCTGCATCTACTGCTTTTCTTTGCACCAGACACTTTAACTATCACTTTTCCTGCCAATTGTTGGTCTTTCAAAAAGAGGGTGGGGTTTTTTTTGTGTAAAAAAGGAGAGATTTTTGTGCCTGTATCATTAACAGTCCTCATTGCTCTTCCCTCCATTTCCAATCCCTTCAGTGCTATTTTTCTCCTCTCTTATCTCATCCATTGCCTTAAGAGCATCAGAGATGGACCTTTTTAAGGCCATTTCTCCTTGACAGTGAATAGAGGAAGAACATCACAGCCTAGCCAAGGGCTGGCTCTGCATGGCTTGCTTCCAGTGGGGACTAAAGACAACGAGGAGGGTTATCTAACACCTGAGGGGGTCCCATCTTGACTCTTTCATGTAAGAGGAGGATTCTAAAATGCTCCCAATCAGTGGCATGGGGGGATGAAAGGAAAGGCCAGTTCTTTTCCCCCTGTAGGATCTCTCAATGGATCATGCTGTGCATAACTTCCTGCTGGGGCCTGGCAGGCCTTTGGACCCCTGTGGACATCAGGGAGGATTTAACTTGTTAAAGGCAGGCAGGGAAAAGACTCTGTCCCTTCGTGTCCCTCTTGGCTGGGTCGTCTTTGGTAGCTCCCCACAGGATCTCAACCTTTTTTGTGTAATCTCAGAACTCACTCAGTGTGAGCCAGTCCTTGACTTTCTGTGCTTCATTCCAACCCTTTGCTGTGTAAGCTGTGGACAGGAGTGTAAATATGTCACAGCTGTTTGCTGAACTGTGTTTGATCTGGGCTCTGAGCATACAACATTTTGTATTACAGATGTGCCTGACACCTGTCAATTTCTCTCCCCACAATCCAGATATGTTTCTGAAATATCCATGCACTCATTGACTGCAAGAAAGGGGGGGGCGGGCTCTCTTCTCTTAGATTTGTCTTGATTTTTTTATTTTAAAGCTATCATCTGAGGATGAGGAATTACAACTTCTATTAATTACCTTGCCCAGCTCAGAATCTCTTCCTGAGGTGTACTGGAACAACTGAATTTCTGGAAAGCTACTCAGCATCCTTTGGTGACAGGCAAAAGGATAAAAAGAGCAAGCAAAACAATGTACAACATATAAAATTGGATAAGAAAATAAGATGGATAAGAAAGCTTAAATTATTTTGTGTTTCTGTAAGGAAAAAGTATTTCTTGAAAGTTCTCAGAGAAATTGTCATGAATAGTAAAATAAAATTTAAAATACTTCAGGAAAGCATTTTTTAAAATTTTTTAAATCTTATGGTGTATCTCAGTCTCCTCATGTGTAAATGTCAGCAAGGTTCTGGGTGTTCTCCTCTGTTGTTGGGCATATTTTACTTCAGCCTGGTTATTTTCATATATTCTTGTTGTATTTGAATCAATGGCAAGCTATTTATGCTATTGAATCAACAGCAGGCTATTGATGCAATTGATAAATTTTATTATCTTTCTTAGCATTTGGGGCTTAATATATAAATGTAAGAAAATAAAAACAATAGAACTGTAGCACGGATTTTTTTTTTTTTAAGAACTGCAACTTGACATGTAAAGTCCTGATGTGTACTTGGGATAAAAGTTACATTCTCTTATTAACCCTAAAGTTTGTGTTGCCTCTCCCTTGGCCACGCGGTGTCACTCTGGCACCTCGGTTCTGGCAGCCAGGCAGGGGGGCAGGGAAGTGCAGAAAAACTCTCTCAGACTCTCCTGGCTCCATGAAAAATTGAAGGGTATTTATTTTCTGGTAGGCAGCCAGGCTGAAAATAATATCTGAATTGAAAGCCTTTCATGAAACATCTGGGCAGTTAAATTTTGCAAACTTCAAAGATGTCCAGTACCGTACTGACATACTGATTTCTTTCTGTAGTGAAGAATCACTTAGACTAATGCAGAAAAGCCTCTGTAAAAACCATTTCATGCTGAAATTAATGATCAAAATGACTATGCTTAATAAAGGAACTATCACAGGAGAGCCAGTCAATATAGTTCAACTACAACAGGCTCATAATCAGTCTCTCAAATCGCTATCAATTGTCCAGTAGCCAGTTTTGCAGTGGATTTTTCTGAGGTCTGCATGCTTAATCTCCAGATTTTTCATTTTGGATTTGATACGTGTGTGCAAAATTGCGCCTCTGGTTTTGTTTTGCAGTCTGTCATTTTTAAAGTACCTTTCATAATCTTGACTAGATTCTCTGCTGGTAAACAATAGTAATAAAAATAATAATAATAATAGAGTGACATTTATAGCAATTGAGAAACTGGTCCTCAACACTGACTTCAAATATTTTTACTTGTTGATATGTGTTCTCCTAAATGCAAAAGCTAAAAGCAGAGCTATGTCAAATACTTCCTAGATGACTTGATCTGCTCTTAGAGCCACGGGATTATGCAGTCACATGTCTGATAAAATTCACCCCAGTGCTGGTACGTGAAGCATTAGGATTTTCTTCTCTCCCCTCAATGAAATAACCACCATAAGTTCACACTAATAATTCTGTTCACTGAGCTGCTTGAGGCAGAAATGCAAGTGCTAATGTGTAGGAGCTGTACTTTGATAGTTATTCTTGGGAATGAAGAAACACACTAATAATTTCCCAGCTCTCATTCAAGTGCTCATAATATGGTCTAGGTAAAATTGCATTTTACACACGGTAAAAGAGCATAAATAAATGTAAATACACAGCAGGTGTCCTCTCTTGTGCCATGTGGACCTGTCAGAGTACTTGTAGGGAAAAATACTAATGCAGCTGCTTTATAATAGAGCGATTTTCAAAGAGAAGTAAAAATCACACATAACATACCCATCTCCATAAATAACATTAATTTTACAGACAGAGATTAAGCACAAATTAAAATAAGAGTCTTTAGCAGAATTTGTCATTGACTTAACTCTGAGAGTCCCCCATACATCATTGTCCAACTCCTGGAAACCCAAGCCAGGGACTGACTGTGTGATTTAACTCCTACTGCACATCTCCAGCACCCCAGACCATAAGCCAGGCTGTGCCCCTTTGCACCAGGAATGTTAAACCTCGTGTTCAGGGGGTTCAGGATGGCTTGCAATGCAACACACACACACTCAGCTGCAGGAGAGGCACTAACAAACACTGCAGAGTTTGAATGACCCTGTGCTGGGGGAGCTGGAGACAGCACTCAACTTCTTGCTGAAAAGCTACAGGAAAGAAATCTATGCAAGCTGCTTTTTTTTTTTTTTTTTTCTTCTTAGAAAATTATTAGATGTATCCTAACTAGAGTCATCAGATGGCTACTGCCATGTACAGTTAAAACTAGACTTGTCCCTTTGAAGAAAAAAACTAGAGAAATAAGGTAGAGTTTAATTTGCTCTCATGTCAGTAAGAATAAGAATAATAATAATAATAAAAGCTCTGACAGTATGGTTTGCTGCAATGAAAAAATTATACATAGTGTTTTATTCATCTATGTAAAATAATTTTTTCATGTAATGTTTTCTTAGTTAAGAATAGCCCTGACTTAGAAAAAGACAAGCTTATGGATTACAAAAAGCTTGTGCTTGTCCAAGTTTTCCCTTCAAGCTCTGAACAAGTATCAGCTGTTTTAATTAGCCTCAACACCTTTATATTGTCATTTGAATTGGAAGTACTCTGCATATATGTAACAGTTACTTTAAACAGGGAGCATTTGCAAAGCAAATGATTGTGTTTGACAATCTCTCTGCAGCCAAGCAGCACTAAAAAATGGTTTTCCTTTGGCTGCATTGCTTGTTTGATTGGATTTCTTTAATTCTTGGGATAGGAGTAAATGGCCTTAAAACCCATTTGGTATTTTGAAATATGGAGAGTATCTCCCAGCTGATAAAGCCAACAGGCTTAGCAGATGTGCCTTCGTGTCTACTTTGTGTCTAGGGAGGATGGACATAGCTGGGACTTGGAACTTTGGTGTTTCCAGCACCATTTCTGCAATGAGTTTTGTGGGAATGTGGCTGTTGGTAGAAGCTAAAGCAAGGCTGCAGGCTCTGGGCCTTCCATTTGTAGATCTCACATGCCAATTTTCCTCCTGAATGTGATTATTACATTTACAACACAACATTCGGCTGAAACTTCAAGAAAACTGGAAACTAGTGTTACTTCCAGCAGAGAGCAAAATAAACACAATCCTGCAGTGTGTTTTTCCATGGCCAGACTCAAATTTCACATCAAACAAATCTAGCAAGTGACAGGTCACGATACGTGCCTTTAAAATACCAGAGGAAGGAAAGCTTCTTCAGCAGCAACCAGATAAACAAAACCAAACCCCCAAAATTCTGAAAAGCTTCAGAGCATGTTATGGGCATACCCCAGGCAGTCTTCAGTTCAGTGGCCAGCCCACATCCAGCCCTGGTTATTCTTCAGCCATTCCTTGTGTTTAGACAGGGATTATCCTGCTGTCTGGATCTGAAGCCCTGTACTGAAAGTATTCTGCTACTTCAGGTCTCCTGGGGAAAAAACAACCAAACAAACCAAAACTAACATGCAATTACAATTACATTACAATTGTGGCTTGCATGACAAGGAATAAGCTCACACAGGCTTCCTTGCTTTCCCAAAGGCATGGTCAAATGGAAAGGTTATTCTGGGACATGACACTCCCCTCAAGCAGCTGGCCTATACCAGGTGATACGTGCTGTCAGCCTATGAAACGTGAGAGGTAATCCAAGTTTAGTTCCTGTAGAAAACATACTTAAAAAAACACCCCAAAACCAGTCTGGTCTAAGTAACTGAGCATTCAGCAAGTTCCCTGACCAACAGGACAGTTTCTCACCATCTGGCCCTACAATTTCAAAGTGACAGGCTCAGAACACTTGCCATGATTTTGACAGCACTTGACTTTGCCATTTTAATAAATTGGCTTCCAAGGGAAAGATTTTTCTATTCAATGAATTCTCTTATAAGGGCCCGGAAAGACTTTCACCTATTGAGGAGTTCAAGTCAGCTTTTCAGATTTTACCCGTGGGATTGTGGAACAAGAGCATGGGACTCATGCAGAAGAGTTTCAGGCTATGGGAGTTATATGCAAGCTGGAGGAATTGTCAGTGTCATAAAGATTTGTCATTAAAGTAAGTGAAGGTTTATTATTATTGCTTTATTGTTATTGTTTTAATAATTTCTGGCTATAAAATGATGAGCTATGTGATTTCAATTGGCCCCATAAGACCTTCTAACCAGATAAAAGAGTCAAAGTGAGACATCAATACTGGAGGCTTAATGTCCTGTGGCTACATGGGATTATCAGTGTGTCTTCTCTCATTTAAAAGGCTTCTTGTTTCAGAGAAGTGGTCACAGCACCAAGCCTGACACAGCTCAGGAAGCTTTTGGATAATACTCTTGGGCACAGGGGTGATTCTTGGGGATGGTGCTGTACAGGGCCAGGAGTTTGACTCAGTGACCCTTGTGCATCCCTCCCAACTCTGCATATTCTGGGATTCTGGGATTTTGAAGTCTCCAGGCCTCTCAGATGGACTGGAAAATAAATAGCCCCACAGTTACAGGAACCAGCTACACTTGATTGTGGCTTGTCTGCCTGGATCTGCTGGGAGAACACAACCACTGCCTTGTGCAAAGCACCTCAAAGAATTCCACAACCCCACAGCCCCCTGCAAGGGCCCAGAGGGAGAGTGTGAGGCCTGGCTGGGCTGTCCCTGTGCATGTGCAGGGACTGTTCCCCCAGAGCTCTCTGTTGATGGGAGCAGGTCGATCCCAGGGGCCACAGCAGGGGTGGGCTCAGCAGGTCACTGCCCCAGTGAGCAAAGCCCCTTCAGAGTAGCAGGGGCTGGCAGGAGCAGCTGAAGGGAACAGACCCACATCTGCTTCATAAAATACTTTCCTGGCAGGAGGCATCTCCCTGCAGCAGGTAGAATTACAGCCTGAGGAGTGCTTACCTGGGCCACAGAACAGATGGGCAGAGCATCCCCACGAGCTTCACCGTGCTGGAGAAAACACAGAGCTCCAGGGACTCTCACGTGGGACACAGCCAAAGCATGTGAGCATCCCCAGTAATTTCCTCATATATTTAGTCACGTGCACCTATTCCCTACAAACCCACAGGCTGTCACCAAATGCAGGGTGCACCAAGGGAGAAGCTTCTCCAAGGAAGGGTTGAACCTCTCACCTGTATGGGAGGTCAGAGAGCAGCCACAGAGGAGTGCTGGCCTTCTGTTGTGCAGAGGAAAACAACAACACTGAAACACTAAAATCTTTCCTCAGGACTTGCTGCCTGATGGAACCAAGGAAGAAAGGCTCTATTTGAACCATTTCAGGAATATTTCAGCTGCTGACTGAAGGTGAAGCAGCAGCACACACAAAAGGATTAAACACCAATATCTCTTCCTCTCATGATCAGCAGAATTCTCTTACCTGTCTTCCTCAAGATCCTCTGAGGAGATGCCCTGTTTGAGATCCAAGCTCCAAATTTTGGACAGGGCTGTAGCAGATGACTCCACAACAGAAGAACGTGTCAAAGCTTATGAGTAGGTTTATACTGGAATGTAAAAATACTTTTCATTAAAACTCTTTTCCTTCCAAAATGAAAGCGAGAAGACATTGTTGCACTTGGTAGAACACAATTCCAGCGGAAAAAGATAGATATAACAATTAAAACCTATGCTGAACTTAGTAGGTTAAAGCCCACTGAAGTAAAGCCCAGGGGAAGGAGGAAGAGGAGGGGAGGAGCTGAAAAGGCTTCTGGGAAACAGGAGGGCTATAAAAACTGAAGGAGCAGCACAGGATCCCATTCAGAGCTTGCTGCTAGAGGGTAAGAGAAGAGTGCTCAGAGCTAAAGGAAGTAGAAGGTAAACTGCTTCACACTTCTTGGGCTTAAATGGATCTTTTTCTTCTATGATGTATGAAGTTTAAAATGGAAAAGGAGATTTTTATCCTCCAAAACTTATAGGAACCCTTTGCATGAAGTCTTCCATCCCATGGCACTTCAGTGGTTGGGAGAAGACAAAACTCTTAGCAGTTTAGGTCTGTGTTTAACCTGTATGGTTGCTTGTAGACTGAACTAAGGGTTCCTTACAGCTTTTTCTGTCCAGTTCTGGCATCCAAGGCTTCAGCTGGCTGTAAGCCTTCTTCTCCTGGTTGCACTGGGATTGGCTTGTGCTAGTTCATAACACTGCCTGAGTGCCTCTGGTAAGAAAATAGTTGTAAATTCCCATAATTTTTGGGCTTCAGTCACTGCTCCCTGCTGCTCTATGACACTATTGTGCTGAAGAGAGAGGTGTTTAATTAAGGAACGAGTAGTAAAACATCTAATAACTGTAGAGATGAGCTGCCATGAGGGATATCTTGACCACAAGTCCCAGCTGGCCAGTGATAGCAGGGCAAATGCTTTGCTCAAGGCTGTAAGAGAGAATTGTTGTTGCAGCTTTATACAGTGAGTGAGGACAGGTAGGTGTGGGGGCTCTGTGCAGCTGATGTGCTTCCAATTAGCTTCCACAGACTGCTTGGCTATTACTTTTTCCTTATGTAGGGAGGTAATCCACCTACTTAAAAGGAGGTGTTGCAGTGCTAAATTAATTAATCTTAGTACTGTGCTTTTATAGCACTGCCTGCTCTACTGTGGGAAAGTTAATGATCAGCCACTGCTATTGCTTGAGCTAGGCTTCCAACAGCCTGTTCTCATTTTAATTTACCTTCTTCAGATATTGTAATGCTGTTTTTTGTTTGATGTGTTCTCCTCTTCTCACGGCAATCCTCAAAACCCTTACAGGTAAAGCATCCCAAAAGAGGAAGGGAGCCTCTTGTTTCTGAGGGAATATGGTGTCCTTCCACAACCAGCCCGTACAGCTCTGTTCTAGCTAGCAGGTTTGACCTGAGGCAGGCTCCAGTAGCTACAATTCAGCAGAAAGCTGAGCCAAGAGGGAGCCATCTGTGCAGGTGGCACTCATCCAGGGGGAAGGGTGTGAAGGTTGCCCTAAAGACTCACCTGTGGCCCTGCCTCATGAGTTGCTCCAGTGCTCCCCTGCAGCTGGAGCTCAGGGGGTGATGGGACAAGGGGCAGGACCTGGAGCTGAGTGCATGCACTCAGGGACTTGCAAAGACCCTTCTCAGCTCAGGTGAATCCACACATGGGGATGATTCTGCATCTAATAACAAGGCCCCTCCTGTTCCCCACCATGAACACCTCCTCTAAATATTCTTTTTGTTTTTCTTGTTACCAGCCCAAAAGGCAGTGAAGTGTCACAGGACTAGCAAAGGCCTAGTCTGCCAACAGGATGCCAGTGAGGCAGGGCAAGGACAGAAGGGGCTATTCTCTCTGAACTCCCAATCCTCTGAATCTCTCTTTAGGAAAAGCTGTGGGTTTTGTTAACCAGATTAGTTTAATAACAATAGACTCCATATATTCTCCATTGACAACTATAGGTGCTCTCCCTAAGGTTTGGGTCTCTGTTAAAAAACCCTGGTTCTGGGCCTTGCATAAACATAAACAGCTTTCAGCTGACCCTGGGCACTTCCCAAAAGGCATTTATGGCAGATCAGGTGATGTGCTGTGAATGAAATCTGTTTATCAGCATATCTGGGAGAAGTGTGTTGCCTCTTCATCTTTTCACAAAAAACAGTGAGGACTGAGCAGTGTCTGATGGCTCAGGCTGTGCCTGGTTCTGTCCTACCCAAGGTGCTGCACAAGCTCTCAGTCACTGATGGCACCTGCACAAAAACCAGTGTGACTTTAGCTGTGCTCTGATGGGAGCACACCCACAGCTAGATTTAATCACACTTGTTGCCCACACCTTAGAGCTTACAAAAAGCTTATGTTCATTTCAAGAGGGAGGAGAATGTATGGAGAGCAAAGAACCACTTCAGTTTTAAAGGCAAGAGTAGACAGAGCCTAAACTTTCAAACCTGTACATGGCAAAACTTATATAAGTTAAGCTGAAGGCATGAGGCCAGGACAGCACCTCAGAGGGACAGTTGCAGTTTGTTGTTTAAAGGGTCTTCAGCTGCACTGGACAAAGGTGAGAAGCTCCCAATACAGGGAAGGTGCCAGGCCCTACTGTGTCTGCTGGAGCTGAGAACTGATCTGGTGTGACGTGGCAGAGGCCAGCAGGTCTGAAGTCTCATTTTCAGGTGAAAAATTGCACTGTGAAAGCAGAAAGCTACAGTTTAAAAAAAAAAAAAAAAACCAAAAACCCAACAAAAAACCACAACACCGATCCACTAGCCAGGAAAGAACTCATCAGAGACATATAAATACAACTTCACACACTTTAATGTGTAAACCACTCAACAAAATAAATTATGCTATGCTGGCAAAGTAGTAAGAGGCCTTAAGAAAATTGAAAAAGCTTATAGCAATGAAGGATTATTCCCAGTGCAACAGGAGGAATGTGTATAACACTAAGTGACGGTGCTTTGTCTGTGAAAATCAGCCAAGTGAGGGAGAAGCAGGGCTGAGGGCAGGCAGAAGTGATGCTGGACACATATTTAGCTTGGCTCTCTGCAGTCAGCAACAGGCTCAGGGCCATACTTAAGGCAGGACTCATCTCCCTCTTGCTCTACTATCATTGCTCAGGGCAGGGATTTCTTGTGTTGATGTGCTACTGTGCAGCTCTAGAATTGGAAACTGATTAATTCCCCATAGGCAAAAGGGATTCCTAGAGAGCAGGGCAGGGTAGGTGACCCCGGGGTTCACAAGAGCTGAATCTACAGCATCACTTAGGATGCTTGATTAGGGCAAAATTATTCAAGATTATTTAAAATTCCTGGCATATACTATTTGTGCTGTGTATCCCCATGTGATTTAACATCATTCCAGCATTCACTGAAGTCTGGGGCCAGATTTCATCATTAAGGATATTGGGCAGGACTGGTGTGTCCCACTCCCAGGAGTGGATGCCTGGGTGTGGCTCCTGTGCTCAAAGGGATGTCTGTTGTGCAGTCTTACAGTCATTTCATGGATCTGGCCTCTTCTGACCTCCTCTTTGGCACACAACAATGCAGGAACACTACAGCATTCCAGGCATAGAGGAAGGATAAATCCCTTTGCTTTCCCTCCTCCCCTTTCATGCGCTGAACCTGTACTTGCCATGAGGCAAGTGTTGAGCTCCTGAACTGACACCTGATAGAGGCCCAAGCTGTACAAATACAGGTACAGGTGCAGTGCAGGGAGGGGAACAGCAGGTTTGGGTCTTTGTAGTGAGGCAGGAGAGTCCTTAATCACAACCTCAGGAACAGCCACAAGCAGATGAGCAAAGGTCTGCTCTGCCCTGGTTCCTGCTTCTGACAGTGGCCAACAGCAGATGCTCCAGGAAATACAAAACAAAGGTAAGCAGAAAATTATATTTGGTAGTATATTCCCAACTTTTTCACTGCCTTGGGCTTAAGTTCTGAAGTAGAGGTGATGATCTGCATTTGATAGGTTTCTTCCCTAAAGGTTTCTTTTGGGAGCTGTGTAAGCTTCCAGCCTGTGTTCTCTGGCAAGAAATTTTGCAGCTCAGCTAACAGAGGTGTGAAGAGGAGCTCTTGGTTGGGAACTTGCCCTGTGCTAGTTTCATTTGATGCTGTCCAGCTTTCATGCTGATGGAATGCTTAGTTACCCCCTGAGAGCCTTTCCACCTTCCATGATGATGTTTGGGGTTCTCCAGTGTCCACCTCAGGCTGAACACAGCCCTCCAGGTAGTACAGATGCCTGCTTTCTTGGCTGGCCAGAAGGGCTAACTCTACCTGAGCACCCTGCTGGCTTCCTACAGTATGCCAGTGCACAGAGAACTCAGAACTAAGACAGAGATTGTGCCAGTCTGCCCTCCCCGTGCCCAGTTAAAGCCTTGCCAGAGAATGAGGATGCTCAGGAAATGCCAAATGCCTGTGCCAAATGGTTTTGACTTGGTTAGTGCTTCACTCAGCTGATGCCAAATCAGGAGATGATGGTGTAGCTGATGGCTGAAGGAACAAGGGGAAAATGTGGTGGCTGGATTTTACTCCCTAGGTGTTTCAGTTGAGGCCAAAAGGGAATTTAAAGAGATCTGCCTTATACTTATGTGTACCTGAAAGAAAATAGCTGAAAATAGCAGTTACAGAGAGAGCAGTGGAGCCTGCAGTTTACACCTGACACTCCAGTCAAGCATTGATTATGATCAGTTGGGTACCTAAAGTAGAGAGACTGGGGGCAGGGCTTGATCATTTGCATGACCCTGGCAAAACCATTTCTGTTTCAACTCTGCTGAATAACAGAGATAAGAATCCAGAGACCAGTCTGGTACGAGTTTCAGATGAACATCCAGGAGGTGCAAAGTGGGCTAGAGTGGTTATGGGCACTTGTGGATGCTGGACAGCCTGCCAAGAAGAGGCTTAGTGAATGTGCAGTAATTCCATTCAGTGCAGGTGGTGCAGGGAAGGCTCACTGAGGTGCTGTGTGTTAACCTGCTGCCATCAGCATCACCTGGATTTATTATCAGCATTTCCAACAACAGCATCAGAGCATCACAGGAACTTTCAGCAGTGCAAGGCCATCAAAAGGGCACAGAAAGATCTTGGTTGGATAGGGTTCTTAAGTAGTAGGCTGGTTGCAAAGGAGCATGTGCTTAGGTGGGAAAAGCCTCCCTCTTGCCCTGGACTCTTCATCCCAGCATTTCTAGACCAAAAAGATGAGCACTACTGGGTCAGACTGAGGATTTGTCTGTCCCTTACACTGCCTCTGACAGTGGCCAAAACCTAATGCCCAGAGAAACAAAGAACAGCATGACCAGCTAGCAACAGCTCTTCTGCAAATCCTCAGCTATTTGTTTGGCTTTGGGAATTGCTCATTCAGGCATGTTTTTCTGTGCATTCAACTCCCAGTAAACTTCTCATCCATGAGCCTTTCCAGGTTACCTGGGGACTCAAAGCTCTTCATGATCCCAGTGTCGTGTGGCAAGTTCTGCAGCTTGACTGCTGTGCATAGGAACTCTGTCAGGGACTAAAAAACAGCTTAAAAGGGCTGAAAGTGCAGTGGATAAGACACCTGGGTACCAGATCTAAGGAAACAAACTTTTGAGGCCCAAGGGGAGAATGTGGTTCTAGGATGACACTCCCTGGCCCGAGTCTCTGTGTTAATGGGCTGGGTGGGTGTGCAGTGTCAGAACAAAAGCCATGGATCCAGAAGAGAGCAGCAAGGCCATTAAATCCTGCCCCTACAGCTGCCTTCTACAGGTGCATGGCACAGGTGCTCCCTGTAGCCCCCACCCTCAGTGCAGGGCACAGAACTCTTCCTGGGGCCCCACAGCACCTGCTGGAGCACCTTGCCAATCAGGTAGCAGAAAAAAATGAAGGTGAATCATTTCATGGATTCTAACAAGCTCCCAGGCACCAGCCTCCTTGTCCCTCTGTTCAGCTACAGAGGAGCAACCTGCTCTATTGACAGGAAAATTCTGCCCAGCAGTGCCTGCACTGACCTTCAGCCACCTCCTCACCTCCAGACACACTGGAAGCCTAAGCAGAAAGGAAAAGCAAGTCTTTACCTTAATTACCCAATTATCTAGAGGTAATCATCCAATAATCTTTGGATACAGTAATTTTTTATTTCTTATTCCTCTC
The DNA here is from genome assembly GCA_013400775.1 of Chaetops frenatus. NCBI lineage: Eukaryota > Metazoa > Chordata > Aves > Passeriformes > Picathartidae > Chaetops > Chaetops frenatus. Next base: position 142,639 of record VZTR01031127.1, read on the forward strand.
ATCTTCCTAACAAATAGCTTCCAGAAAACAAACCTTGCTGTGACTAAAGCAAACAAACCAACAGACCCCCCTGAGCAGGTAAAACACCCCATTAAGGACAGATATCAGTCTACAGCTCTTTACCTTTCCTGCCCTGGAGAGCTGAGAAGGGCTGGGCTGTTGAGCTGTGGGAGCTGCAGCACCTGCCAGAGCTGCAATGTGCTCAGCAGGCCAAAAAAAAATGACCTGGGCATGCTTGGACTCTGCTGTCCTTGGCCAGCCAAAAAGGAAGGGGGAGCAAAGGTGGGGAGGACGTGCCCCAGCAGAGCAGCCTGAGGGAGACACTGGAGGAGGAGCAGGAGCAGTGTGTGAGTGCTCACACCTGGCTGGGGCTGTTCCAGAGTGCTGGTGGGTGTCTTACAGACTGCAGGGACTGCTGACCCTCAGTCACATCCCCTGCAAGCTGATGCAGCTCTTCCTGGGCAGGGAGAGCTGTCCTGCTCCTGGAAGGATTCACAGAGATGTCCCCACCCCAGGGAGTCCCCAGGGGCTCCTCAGAAAGCTCCTTTCTTTAGAGTGCTTGGGGGGAAAAAGGCATCATCGTCTGATTTTTCAACACGTGATGAGATCTGCCAATTATTTAGAAACTAACCCTAGACACTCTATAATTGAAAAATGTAAATGTGATGCAAAGAGCATCATGGATCCACAAAATTTTACAAGTAGCTGGAATTGAAAACCCAGGAGGAAAATGTAAAGAAATTTCTTTGAAATATGCAGTGCTAGTATTTAACTAGCATTTAAAATACTGGGTGGTGGAGGCAATCACATCTGATCATGCAGTCAGAATGACCAGCTTATATTTAATGACTAAGATGCAAATTTAATCACATTGTCATAAACTGCTGCTAATTGTATTTTTTTTTATAACCTGTGAGGATAATTTGAATACTCAGTACTAATGCCTGGAATGCCATGTAATCCTTATTATACAGCCATAAGTTAAAAAAAATATTAATCCCAATGGGGACTACAGAATCCTTTCTTTTTTTAAATGGCAAAGGCAAGAAAATTCTAATGATAATCTTCACAGTGAAGTGTCTTCACCTGGCTGCTCATCTGAAACTTTAGATAAGTGCAAGGGTGAGGGGTGAGACAGCCCTCCAAGGCCTCAGACCTGTATAGTACAGAGAGATGGCACCCAGCTTGGTAATTCCATCTAATGGTGAAGGCTGCTCTTCTTTAAAGCTAAAACTCAGAGCTGCCCTCTCCAGGAAATATCCCCCTCCCAGTTTAGCATCTCCAGATGATACCTGAAATATTCCTGTCCATGCAGTCACACAGCTCATGCCTGTGTCTCCTGTCACTCAGTCTCTGACTTGGAGTGTTTTTGCCAAGTTGTTAATTTATATTATTTTTATCTTGAAATCCCTAAGCAGGCCAATACCTGGCTGCCACAGAGCTTTGTTCCAGTATCTACTGCCACTTGGAAGGAAACTGGCTGGAGATCCTTCCTGTGTTGGGGTAAGGTCCTTGTTGATCTGGAATATCTTTCAAGATGGGACAAAACCAGATCTATGATGTCCAGGGGTGGTACTGGACATCTCTGCAGGCTGCAGGGCAGACTTTGGGGTACCAGGGTACAGGAAAGGACTTGAGATGAATTAGCAGTGCACTGTAATGTTCTCACTGTAAGCTGTGAGCCCCATGCTGTGGGGGTGGGATGCAGGACCTGCCTCTTGGCAGTGTTTGTTGCTGCAGAACATCCCAGTGGGATGTTGTAGCTATGTGGCCTGCTTACAAACCAGCTGGTGAGGCTGAGCAGTTATAAAGGAGCCATCACAAGTCACAACTGTCCCATGCTAGGCTTGCCCTGAATCACGGCTTTACCTTTTCAGTTTGATTTTTCTCTAGAGCTGGGATACATTAGCATAACCATTCTTGCATCTTCTAATGTTCAAATTTTCATCTTAGCCTCCTGCAGCCTTGATCCAAGAGCTTTTCATATTTATACCAGAAATCAAGGTTTTTATGTAAGCAGCAGTGAGGGATTTAGTTTGCATATATAAATATACAACAGTCTCACTACTCTGGCTGCTAGTGCAAAGTGAATCCCTGACATGGTTTGTGTTCTCTTTGCTAAAGGCAAAGGCATAAGTTAACTGACAATGAATTATCCTATTGTAGAGCCTTCAGGATGGGGATTAGCACTGCTAACTCACTGTCTTATCCTGCATGCAGCACACAGAGCTAAGTTCTTTGGGAGAGATTGGGAACAGAGGCAAGCAATAACGTGGAAATTCATTAGGTGGCACCTCAAAGCCCAAAGTGTGTGTGTGTGTGTGTGTGTGTGTAGTATCTCATCCATTTCAATGGGAATCTTGCCTGCAGGAGAAGTAAACTCGTGCAAATGCTGTTAGATCATTTTAATAGACCAAAAATCTGAGGGGATTCAGGAGTGGCAAGCAGACACCACAGAGACATCTCACTGCATAGTATGTACTGTGGAATCCAACCCAGAGTAAATCAATTCTGGTCTATCCAGTGACAAGAGTAGAAAGACTGATCTAAAGAAAAGGGACAGAATAGGGACAAAACTGTAGTTTCATCTGACAAAGCAAATCTCTTCACCAGACTGTAATCCTAAAGTCTGGAAGAAAACTGAAATATGTCACCATCCTGGAGTTTGCAAACCAAAATTAATCCTATTTAGTACATTAGATCTTTATCTAAACCTCTTTGGACAGAGGATGAGAGACTTGACCCTGAGAGAAGGATTTCCAAGATGCCTTCAGTTGCTCTATCAGTGCTTGGTATTTGAACATGGAAAAAAGGAATCCCCCAATTTTACAAATCAAACACTTCTAGGCACAAGCTATTCTTGAGGGCTATCTGTAGGCAAGCTGGAGAAGAATTAGGGCAATAAATCACTGTGCTGCTTTTCCTTACTCCCTCTGTTAGAACCATGCTTTTAGTGCTCAGAAAGGATTTCCAGATTGCTCTCTTCTATTAGGCACCCCTTTCTTAACACAGCCACATTTTGGGTACTGTCTAGCTTACCTTTGCTGGCTTGGAGGCCTGATCTGACTAATGGACTGTGAAGAGCAGGTCTTCAGTAAATGAAATCGAGAAACTAGCTGGCAAAAATTCTGTCTTAAAGAACAAATAGAAAAACATTGTTTCCAAGAGGTGAGATTAAGTGAGAATCCCCAGAAACAAAAGATTTCTTAATATTGGTCTTAATATTTCAAAAAGAATACCCGGGAGAGCAATGCTTCTGATTTGCTGCTTCCTCCCATGCTACTGCTTTTATCATATAAACAAGAGAAATATTTTTACACCTGACATAACCACTCTTTATTTTGAGCCCATTACCTTTACTAATGGTAAGCACAAAGAAATATAATTTTGCTTCCAAAAAGTAAAATAGATATGTAACATTTTCATAAATTAGCACTTGAAAAACAAATGAACACTGTACTGAGTGTGCTTACTTTCAGTGTCTTTGGCATTGCTTTGTGATTTTTTTTCAAAGCTCTTAACATGGCATTGTTTGCATGATATCTTGGAAAAACTGTCTAGGAAAGTACCAACTTTATACATCTATCAATTAAATAAGGTGTATTCAGGAAGGTAGTTGCTGAGGGCTTGCTAATAGGTGATGAGGAATTTTGTAAGATGATGAACTGAGGCAGAGAGAAAGGAAAGAAAACAGTGTTTGTGCATAGTTTAGAGCATACTGAAAACCTTACAGGCATCCTGCTGTTTACCTACATTTTTCTCCCTGTGTCTGTCATGACCAATTAGTATCATGTCCCTTGGGTAATATCATGCTAATTAAATATTAGAAACCATGGGGAAAAGTGACAAGAGGTTTTTTTTTCTTTTGCTGTGCAGTTTAACAGTAAGTGACAAGCACCAACCTTCCAATATCAGATGCAAACCCTGTAGGATTTCCTTGTGACATTCCCAACCATAAACCCTAACATGCTTAAGCAAATCTGCAGAAGTTCAGTAAAATTCAATGAATGATAGCACAACTGAATGCTTACAAGCAGCACTAAAAAGGGAAGAATGCAATGCAAAATCAAGGAAGTTTCTTCAAAGAGCTAGGAGACAATTTGTAACTAAACACTTTTATTGACTTTTTTTTTCCAAAATAAAAAACACAAAATAACCACCAAGATTAAAGGCCATAGACAGCATTAACCAAATGAACCAGCCACTTGGTTATAGCAGCTGATAACTAGAATAACTGGATATTATTGCATATACCTCAGGTTCATTTATATATCCATTACAGTTTGGCAAAATTACAATCATACAGTAGCTTTGGTTGTGTAAAACCTAGTAGCAATACTTACTTAAAATGTGACTGGTTAACATTTTATGACAACAGCTATTTATCTCAGTCTTGACACCTTCTTCTCTCCTTCCATGTTCTTGTCCACATTGTCACTGCTGACCAAGAATTAAGGAGACATATTTGCAAACATCATTTATAGCCCTTCTTTATCACCATGAGGTGATGAATCTCAGAGGGGTGGGAATCTCTCACTTGCTTTCCTCATAAAGGTTTTGTAGAGCAGCCTCTCCTCCTGTGGTAGCCTCAGCCAAGCAGGAGTCTGTGCAGAATGCAAATATGTCGAGGTGTTTATGGCTTTCAGGCCAAAGCCTTTCCTGACCTACAAGTGCTGGGGGNNNNAAAAAAAAACACAAACAAACAGCTTTTCACATCGGTGTGCTGAGCTGCCAGCACAGAACAGCATTAACAAACCTAATACACAATACTACCTTGGTTACAGAGTTGTGCCTGAGAACACTGCACAGGATTGCATCTGTATGTTCTACAGTCTATGTATTTTAGTTTTGGTCTTTTAAAGAATGCTCTCATCCTTATGTAATCTAGTGTAACACTGCAGCTTTAGAGTAATGGTTTGTAAAAAGTCATAAACACACAGGGCTACTTGGAAACACTGGAAGCTTTTTCTTGTCTTGCACCACTTGTGTAGAACTCATGCCTTTCTGCCATCAGTCTGCCCCCAGCGTTCTGGGAACATCTACTTCCACTAGGGCTAGGGAAATCTATCACCTACTTAAAAATAACCTCAAACTCTGAGTTCTACCTGGGAAAAGCTATAAAAGAATTTGGATCAAACTGAAGTCATCTTGTGTGTGAAGACCCCTCTTCACTTAGAAAATGCTGGAACACTAGAGAACATCTACTTGTATGTGCAGCCCTTTCATTTGCTTGCACTGAAGCAAAAAGGAATTCAGCACGAGGAACGGCTGCATGGTGAAGATCCTGCAGAACAAGGGAACTGCCATGCAGTAATTCAAATGCAAGCAGTGTAACTGCTTTTTGCATTCAGATCCATACTTATATAAGGATATAAATTAATAAGCCCTTCTAAATGATTTTAGAAATATCCTCTTTGATCTAGACATATAAAAACTCTGAATACTTGGAATTGCTAGATTTCAGATGGCCCACATAGTCATAATTATTTGCACTTACATGGCAAATATTAGAAATACATTTGCCTGCAGTTGAACAGGTAATTATACTGTCTATTATTCAGCTGAGCAAAGATCAAGCACTCTATATCTTGCAGTTATTGGATCTTATTCTAACTCTTTGCTTTAGAAAGGGGAAATAACCATCTAATTATATTACCAGTGCACAGTACTTAGTTTGAAAAAGACAACCTATAGTAGACAACTAGATTTTTTTTTCCTAACATGATTTTTTTATGAGATACTCTAAAAGCAGTCTCTTGTGACTGAAGATTGTCTATTTCACTGTACTCGCATAGTAAAAATAGTTAAAATCTAATTACAAAGCTGCTACATGGTTATTTCGTGGTAAAATAAAACGGTATCCAGAATTTTATCTGAACAAAATACACCAGACAGTATAAAAATATTTCCCAACTGGAGATTGAAACATTAATGCTGGATTTGGAGGTTTTTTCGTATAAAAAGTAATGTAATAATGGTTGACATTTATCTGCTTACCAGTCAAAAATATACATATGACTTCAAGGAGCTGTTGCAGGCTCATTTTCAGTGAGCTTGTGCTTTTGACCTTAGCAGTAATAAATGCACACGTGGAACACAGTTTCCTGAAAACCTGAACTACATCTTATTTCTAGCAATAAGACTAATTTCTGGCTATGGATTTCCACTTATTTGCTTTTCTCAGGCAACTACAGCAGAGGGATTCCAGAAGCACCACTTCCTCTTTGAGTGATGTTTGTTCAGTGCAACGTCTTCCTTTTCTCTCTCCTTTTTAACTCGCTGGTAGTGATCTTCTTCCTTTAAATACCACACAGGCGGCCACCGATGCCTCTCAAAATATTCTTGATTATCTGATTAAAAAGAAACAATGGAAAAAAAAAATCCCCAAAGATGCCAGTAAGACACACAAATTCCAGAAATGTCTTGCAAAAAGCTGTGCAGCTTGTAATTTATCCATTCTCTATGCTGGCTTGCTTATCAAGGATTCACCCAGTTTCCTCACATGCCATAAGTGTGGAAGGACTTTGAAATTGGTTACACACAAGAGGCATTTGTTCACCAAAAGCTATAAAAAAGCAAGGCCTTTACAGAGTGTATTTTTCATTGCAGAGCCTGAAAAGAGCTCTGTTCCTTTTTAGCATCACTGACTTAGGTAAAGAACATGATGCTTGCCCAGCAATCAGGCTAATGATTATGACCTTTCTCTGCAGATAAGAATTTATGAATGCTGTTCAAGATAGCACAGAGGCTTGGTCTCCTGGCTTAGCTACGTGAGCTCATCTTTGTCTTTATGTTTAATCAACTGGGTGGAAAGAAAGAAGGGGAAACTTGATGAAAACTGGGGGGGGGGGGGGGGGGGGGGGGGGGGGGAAGTTGCCCATACCTGAAGATTTAGCTTTGATTTCCTTGCGGAATTTGGAGCAAACGCTGTTGTAATTGGTGCAGATGTAGTGCAAGCACCAAGCTGCCAGCTGGTTAGCATTGTGAAACTGTGAGGAAAAACAAAGGGCTTATTCCATTTCCTGGGCTTATAATTCATCTTGCAGCCCCTCTTACCAGCTAAAGCTAGAATGGTCCCAGCAGATGGTACCTGGCCATACTCTCCCAAGGCATTCATGCTGACTGCCTGCTCTGATCTCGGGTTATAAACACATCACAGTGAGCTAGGTGCTGGCCACAGAGGATACTTTAACAGTAGTTAGAGATATTGCTTCTGTCTCCAACCAGGAGAAGGAAATAAAAGAAAAATTGCCCTTCTTAAGATAAAAAATGAAGCGAAGCGAGCTGCTTTCTCTTGGGAGGGGTTCAGTTCTGGTTTTGCAACAGGATTACAGGTATTGCAGAGAGGGTCTCAAAAAGAGCTGCAGGGAATCTTGCACGGTGGCCAGCTTGTGCAGGGTTTTAGTGCTACTTCTAGCCAAGCTGCAGCTGACTCATTGTTAGTGTGAAATCAAGAATAATAAAATCTGGACAATATTTTAGCTTGCTAAATTTAGATGCTCCACTGCATCTGTAAATCTGCTGCATTTTGGGAAAGAGGTGTGCAGTTTAACTGTGAGCTGGGGGCTCTCTGTTTTAATTATTTACAGGACTCATGAAATATTGAAACCCATTTGAACATAAAGATTTGCACATACTCTGAATTATCAGATGATTGGCTTTGAGTAGCCAGTTTAGGTATTCAAGAAATGTTGTTTTTGCAGTACAGGTCTAAATATATCTCCAAGAACTGAACTGAAAGGAACACAAGAATCAATCACCATTACAAAGCTGAACAGCTTCAGTACATTGCTTTTCATGTTAGTGCACCATGGCCATGAGAACATGGAGCTTGGAAGTTCCAGAACCAAGACAAACTAAAATATATATTTGAAAGACAACTCCTCTGGGGTTACATAAAGGGATATTTTACCTTTGAACTAATGAAAAAACCTTATTTTAAATAGAAGATAACACTAAGTTTTATCATCAGCCACTCACAGAACTGCAGACTTTGAGCCACTTAGAAGCAATGCTCAGGGCCAGAGAGGAGCTAAAAGCAAGTCCTGCAGCTGACCAGAACACCTTCAGAAGGCTGTGTACACTGACCTGTGCCAGCTCCAAAGAGGAGAGGACTTCTCCATCTATTGCCACGCCCCTCATGGCAGCCTTGGTCAGCTCTTGCACTGCGTGCTGCTCTGTTAGGGGAGAAAACCCATCACTCACAGGGGAAGGGTCACATCACCCTCCTGCTAACCAAGCCCCCAGGCAGCATGTTCTCCCTCCTCCTGGTGTTAGCCAGCATGATGCAGGGGTCACATCCACACAGACATCCTCAGCAAACTCAGATTTGGGGCAAGTAAAACTCTGACCTTTACAGCTGTGGCTGAAGATGTGGCTCATAACCACTTAGAGAAAGACAAAGTTCAGCAGCCACAGGTCTCTCTCTCTCTCTCTGGCATGGGGACAATATTCAATTTAAAATCAGAAGTAGGGATCAGCTGTCTCCTTTGGGTCATACAAAGTTTTTAATCAATAGTGCACTTGCCACTGAATTGTGGATTTATTAATGAGTATACACACAGCATTGATAGAGAAAAGGTCACTTCAGGCCCTCTTTAGGTTTTCAGATCAGCTGTTCCCAGGGATTCAGATGAAGGCTGACCAGCCCCCACAATAATCACCTCAGTTCAAGATTCTCCTTAATCCTTTCCTAGAATCTTAAAAGTCTGAGTGTTTTTTGGGAAACATTGGCAGTTGGTTTGATTCTACTGCGTTCAGTTGGCAGCAGCTTTTGGACTCAAAATTATGTAACCAAGAATTAAATGGAATTAAATATTCTTAATACTGTATGTATGTTTACACTGCAATTACCTTAAAAAAATACCCAAAACTGCAGCTGAAATGTGCAAATAAAATCTGGCAATAAAGATTTGGTCTGTCAGAACCAGTAAAGACAAGAGACACAGTCCTGAAGCACAACTGAGAGAGAGCCAGAGCTTGGTATGTGATTAAATTTTGCCTAAATGTGGTCCTGTAGGTAGGTGTAGTTTTGTTTCAGCTGTCTCTGAGTTTTGGTCTTGGTCATGTCTTCAGAACAATGCCAAATTACAGACACAGAGAGAAACAAATCGAACACAACAACAAAACCCAAACAACCCCAGAGCTGTGGGCTGCATATGGATTTATTTTTAAAACTTTAGTGGTATTCTAACCTGTAATTTTTCTTTGAATATGGGATTGAAAAGGTTTTCTTCCTAAAATGAGGATTGAATCCCCTCGTACAGACCAAAATATCCAATTCCCATCTAGTGAAAAGGGACCTAGAGACAGCATTTCCAAAACCAGGACCATCTAGATCAGTTTTGAATTGGCTCTGTTACTCTCTCTGAACAGAAATATAAATTCATTACTTAAAGGAAAACCCAGAGTCCTTCCTGGTTTTAGGTAAATTAACAACAACAGAATGGATATTACAATCCACAGAAATTATCCTCAATGCTAAAGAGGTTTACTCCTTCTGTTTTTAAAGCACAGAAAACTTCAGTGTTCTGAGCTTGTTTAGCATGAAACTAAAAAAGGCAAGAGAAAGGCAAAAACATTTCTCTGTGTGAAAATATCAATTTGCATTACAATATCCCTTCTCAGAAGAAAAAGAAATTATTTTCTCTGACACTTGAGAAAAATCTTATGTGTTCCAAAATCCATTAAAGCACATTTCAGCTGTTGCAGAAGACACTGCATTGGACAAGGCCACAAATTCTTACCTGCTAGAGCAATCAGGTGAGGAAGGCAAAACCGATTTGCCAATGCAATTAACTCAAGTGTGTCCAGGTCCTGACTGCAGGACAGTTGCTTGGTATACAAGTAATCTAAAACTGCTTGCATGGAGTTCTTGTTTATGTTGGGCAGAACTACCTGGAAAAGACATTTAAGAAAAGAATTTCTAATTATTAAGCTGTATTTCACATCTCTCATTTTGCTGGACTGTCTCTTTTTCTCTTCAAGGTATTTCAGAAATGCAGCAAAACCATTTTTCAAAGCAGAAATTTCCCATTCAAGTTCAAGACACTGCCAACAGGTAAGCATTGCTCCAGAGTCAGATCCTTTGCCAGGTTCTGTCCAAGCTGGAATTGGATCCACACCAAACAGTGAATCTGTTCAATGCTCTCTAGCCTGTGAATTGACAGCTACACATAAAAGTTTTCCCATGCCAAACCTCCCTTGGTGGACTCCTTGAGAAATGCAATCTATCTGCTCCTGGCAAGGGATATTCTGCACATTCTGAGAACAACAGAAAACAAAGGATAACAGCAAAACCACCCCTCTCAGTCTTTTGGTAAATCATCACATTATCCAGGTAAACAAGGCTGAGAAGGAACTGAGAACTGAAAGAAGGAGGAAAGAAAATATATGGAAGCCCTTTTTACCCCACACAGGTAATGAGTGTAACCAGCATGGAATGAAGCTACCAAGACTAGGACAGAAAGTGTCTAATTTCTCATGCTAAAGCATGAACCTTTCATGCACATCAGCCACTCTGGGAAGCAGCTCAGTTCTCCGAGTGAGAGCAGCTAGCTGTGAAACTCATTCATTATTGATATATTCTTGTTAATGCAGAGAACTGTAAATGTAATGAATGAGTTTATAAAATTTGCCCCAAATACAGAAAAGGTAGTATGTAAAAATAGATGGTTTTATTCTTTGTAAACCATTCAATTCATATCTACCTGTACTTTAAAACTTCCAAAAGCATTACTGAATGCTTTAAACTCCACAAAATGGAAGCTAAATATTCTAAATTGGAAAGATGACCTAAGACTGGGAAGCTAATCATTCAAAATAGGCTAGTAGAAAATAAATGCATATTCTTCATTGCCAAATGCTGTATACTAGAATCAAACTATGTATTTTTAATGAACCACTTGTTGAGTATGCCTCTGGGAAAGGAATTATGTTTACAGCTGCATTAGAAGAAGCCAGAAAAATCCAAGTAGAAAAATATCTATCAGAATATTAAACACAAAAGACTTCATATGAGCTTATAAAAGTACGGAAAGCAAAAAGAAAAACCAAATCAAATAAAACCTGGGTATGGCACAAGAAAAAATATTAGCAGCCTTTGGAATTTGAAAAACAGACTGTGAAGGCACATGAAAATACAAGGCTTCTTCTGCAAAATCTTATTCAAAGCACTGAGCTCTTTTAAACTGTACTGCATAACTGCTTTACTCCAGAGGACTAGATGATGCACTACAGAATCTATGCTGAGTTTTTACTAAAGTTAGTAGAACTTCTCCTAAAGTTAGCTCAGTTTCTACTGTGAAAACAGCTCCCTTTTCTAGTTTAACACCCTGTGTGTTATCTTTACCTACTTTTTTATCTTTAATTCCTTTATCAATGTCCCTGCCCCAAGTATTCTTTGTAGTGATTTTGATTATATAAGTATATATTAACAAAATCTAAATTTAAAATTATTTTAAAGAAATTCACAAATTCATACTTATTTTCATTGCCCACATTTAATATTTTACAGAACTTTGGGTTTAAACACACACTCCAATGCTAGAGGAAGGCTCCTGCATTGGAGAAAGTATGTTGTCTTGCTGGGCAACCTTATTGAGTGGCTTAAGAAGAAAAGCATCCCAGGATTGCAAGGAAGAATAAATCCCTTATTCTAGGGATTGTTGCAACCTTTCAAATAGATGATGCTTCCATCACCCTAAACCCATCAGACATTGTAAACAAAAGAGACAGAAACAGACAAATACCTCACTGTTGGAGCTTTCAATAAATGATCCTCCAAACATAGCAGACATCCACTCACAGCTGCAGATCAGCAGTGGCTTGTGGGCCTTGATGCTTCCATCGTCCAGTTTAAATGTCACATCTGCCATGGGAACACAGGCACAGGGGTGCTGCAAGGCTGGGTTTGAGATGTCACCTTGTCTCAAGAACGCGTTTCACTTTCATGCTGTTAGCCAAGGACTCCCTTCACTTCCCCATGACCCCCACCCCAAAAATAACTCTTCCATTTTAAACAGTGAAATGAAAAGCCTCGCTTGTAAAGGGGGATACTGGATGTTCAACATCTCTGAGAATTGGGTGGCTTATTTAGAAGCTGTGAATAGATTTTGAGAAATGAAACTGCAGAATCCCATGTTGGAACAGGTGGCCTGAGTAACACTAGAATTTTGGGGTCATCCCTCCTCTCAGAACAATGTAAGCTGTCACAGATTCTGAAGTCTATGAAGTGACAGTAACATGGATGAGAAAAAAAAAAATAGTCCTCTTCCTGCTTGAGCACGTATTTACTTACCAGAAAATGTCCCTTTGCAAAGGCACTCTTTTATCCGATTAGCTTTTCTGACATGAAATGCTTTAGTAATCTCTTGATTCATGAAGGCTTCTTTATTCATAATATTCTCCACCATCATCCGCAAGTCAAATACTTCCAAGATTTCAGCAATCTGAGCCAGTCTGGTGAGGTCTTTTTCGTTTTCATCCAGCTGGCCTGTGTATAAAAACTGCAGAACAGTTTTAAAAGGTGCGGCCTGCACAGACGAATCCATTCTCACCACAGTTACAGGGCCCGTCCGCTTGGAGACAGGGTTCACTTGCATCTCCTTATGCACGCTAACAAACCCCTTACCCCAGGATGAGAGACACCTTGCTGCAGAGTTTGTTTCACCAGATTCAGGTTCTGGTGTGCTTTCTGGTGGGGAAATTTTACCATCAGGAGATTTCAGGGACGCTTCGTCACCGTCACCATTTGTCTCAAGGTGACTTGTCAGAACACCCTGATTTGTGTTTTCTCTATTACACTGTGCTTCATCCAAGCCCGGACTTCCCTCACATTCCATTAAGAAAAGGTCATAAAACTTTGAAGAGGAGGTAGCTAGGTAAATCTTGTGAGCAAAAATGCAGTCCTGCTCCTGAAGAACAAACATGACATCTGCACACAGCGGGCGGCCCAATAAATATCCAGCTTCATTCATGCTTGGCATGGGACACTCCGGAATTTTGATAACCGGAGGAGGGGCTTTTGGAGGTAGGAATGGAGCCTGAAGCAAAGGTTTTTGGACCTTCTTCAAATGAGATTTCCAGAACTGCAGGTGTCTTCTGGAGATCAGGGCAGCTCTAATTGCATTGTCAAACACATCTTTAATCCCAAACTGGTCAAATACACTGGTTTCATAGTATGGTATCCCGAGTTCCTTGGCAACCTCTCTGCCTCTCTCTGGTGGCAAAATGTCTCCCCTTTTTATCGGCCTAGGGTTAAACAGAAAATGAACCTTGTCACACACAATGATCATCACAGAGTTACTCTAGAAAGCATGGAATTTTACCAAATATTCAGCACTAAATCTGGGATAACTATCATTCAAATGAAACAAAATATAAAACTAAAAATATAAAAACTAAGCCCACAAAACCCTTTGGAAATCTACAATCATGACTCCACAGGGTTTTAGAATAGCACAGCCTTGTAATTTCATTTAAAAATGGAGCTGCCTCTTACTTAAAGTGAAATTTACAGTAAAAAGAATTTGATAGGATACTTGAGAACTTCCATTATTTAAAAAACCTCCTACCACCCCTTCCTACTCAGATATTCTGTTAAAACCTTTCTTTGTATCCATCGTTTGAACACAAATGGAAATTCTCATGACATAAAAATGCCAGAACACACAGCTAAATACGAAATGGAAATACTTCTTAAGCTCATGCTTTTTAAAGAAAATCGGAGTGGCCTATGATAAAAGAGTAACTGAACACACACTGCAAGAGATAGGATTGTTTTGGCTGTGGAAGCATCGTGTGGGAACTCATGAATTTCCAGAGCAGCTCTAGTACATGATGCAGGGTAAACAAACCACTAAGAAGTCTGGGCTAGGATCCATTTTCCCATCAAAAAAAAAAAGCCATCTCCCCAGAAGACACGACCCCAGGGTGTGTTCTCTGAGCCCACCATAGCGGGCAGACACGAGCTGGCACAGACAGAACACGCCCCAGACAACAGCTCTGAGTGCCAGCTAATAAATAACCAGCTCAGCTGGCAGAGATCTGTGCCAGACACGCAGAGCTCTGACTCAAACTCACTAATGGTGAAATCAGGAAGGAGGATGAGGGCAGGCAGAGGAAGAGTTTTGAAAAAAGACCGTTTCCTTTTAAAGAGTCAACCAAAAAGCCCGCCCCGCCCTCACAACAAAGAAATGTTTAAGAAAGAAATAGACCCATGAAAATCATATTGTTAAGTCAAGAGCTTGACTGCAAGGCAATGAAAAGTTTTCCAAGGGCCCACAAAATATTAATTCACTCTCTTTATGGAAATTTGTTACAATACAGTCATTAATTAGGCAATTATGGATATTATTTCTGTGAATCTGGTCTCATTCAAATTCCCATAAAAGGAATAAATTAGAAGCAAGCCAGTTACTGTGGGACTGTTGTGGCCAAATATGTGAATGGTTGTATTTTGTATCTGGGAAAAACAAAGCTTCTCTAGAACGACTCCCAAACTCTCTTTTAATCTCAGAACTTTTAGAAGTTTAATTTGCAACTATTTCATTTTCTGCTATGACCTGGGATTACATTTAAAAAAAAAAAAAGTGAGAATTAAGAAAATTTGAGTAGAATCTGCCAGTTTAAAACAGTACCTGAAAACAGTGAGAGGATAAGACATGATACACACGTTCATGGAGAAAGATACATAGGAAAACCTTCAATTATCATTACCATCCCTATCTTACTGTAGAGTTCTGCCACCCAAACATGCTTAGATATCCAGTGTGCAAAAATATTGTGGGAAACTTAATAACTGTCTATGTTAAAGAACTAACCAACTCAGACCACAGGATTAAAAAAAGAAGAAAGCTCATATATTCTCACTCTACAAAAACAAAAAGGAAACTAGGCTCTCCAATTTCTCTTTTGCAAGCACTGTACCTGATTACTGACATGATTTTTTTTTTTTAATTCTTATTTTTGTTTAAACTTTACCTTGCCAAAGGCCGCCTGGCCCTGTTAACAGCCTCCAGGTCTGCATAGCGCAGGTCCAGCTGGCAGCCCACCAGAATGACAGGTGTGCGAGGACAGAAGTGCTTGATTTCTTGATACCACATTGTTTTCACATGATTCAGGGAATTAGGATTAGCAATTGAAAAGCACAGAACAACAACATCGGACCTAGAAAGGTAACAAGAGAACACCTGATGAAAACCCCACCAGTGATTTTTGCTGCAGTTTTCACCTGTTTTCATTACTACTCCGCTCTGCTCTTTGACAAAGGTGCTGACAACCCAGATGTCAGGGTACATGTTGTTCGTGCAGAGGTTTGGGAGAAGCTACACATTTCACCACAAAAGCATGGGAGCACAAAGCCACGCACCTAAGAAGCACTGCCCCTCTGTGCCAAGATGATCCCAGCACACGTGGGAGCACTAAGAAGAGAGGTAGGGCTTTCCATTCTCTACTTTTACACAACAGTTACTCACAGGCTGCCATTGCTCCAGATATAAATTCTGCTGACTGGACACCTAAATTGCAGTTCAAAGTTCACTGGTGCTTAGGAATTAGAGAGGAGCTGTGCAAAACTTCAGAACAGCCACGCAGGCAGACACAGATCGCTCCTGAACTGGTCATGGAGAAATAGCTTTACTGCACTGTTTGAAGTACTGAGGTGGTCGCCTTTGCAATGTACTTTGCACAGCAATTCTCCAGTGTCTTTAATAAATAACCTGTTAGAAGGCCAACTACTGCAGAATGACCACTTCCACATTATCAGCAAAAACAAACATAACAGTGAAAATAAGGTCAGTAAACTGTAGAATAGAACAGGGGCTTAAATTAGAGTAAGCATGACAATATTTGCAGGCTTTTGAAGGTTTCTAAGAAAACAGAAACTACTTCACTGAATAAACTTGCTATATAAATTCTGAGGATTAAGGTTGACAGTTCATCCACTGAACCACTGCCTTAACTCTTGTCAGAGCTGGCACCCAAAGGCAGAGAAATGACTGAATACTTGTCTCAGGACGTACCTAACTAGGGGCAATTTCATTATTTATAAACACGCAGTTCTCAAGCTCTTGGGTCTCTTATGGGGTAGAAAAAAAAAAAAAAAAAAAGAAGAAAAAAAAAGTTTAATTTAAATTCTTGGGAAAAGATTGAGGAGAAGGGACATTTTGAGGAGGTAACTTATTGCTACAGAATTGTCAGCGGGATCATCTCAGCAATGCCATCTCTATCTCAGTTCTGTTATTCTTTAATTTAGAATCAATGTGTTGTATCTGCAGTTTGTGTCATGTACAGAGCAGCAGCAGTAGTGAATCTTAACATTCACCTTTTAAATAATGAAATACCTCCTCAGTAGCCCTGCTTTGTACATCTCACTGAGGGCACAGATATATCCAGCTGTTTCTAAAGATAGCTGCACACAATACTGGGACTGCTGAGAGGATCAATCTAATGCAAGAGAAATAAATGCTCCTGCTCCAAATTTCTGTCTTATATAAACTGCAACACATCTGTCATATCTAGGAACAAAGCCTTTTCAAACTCCAAAGTCATCTAGTAAATAGTGAAGGGCCAGCACAATGGTCTGCTGCATGGCTAGGGCAAACATGCTTTAAACTCAAATTTGGTCTATTCAAGGTCAGGTAAGAGTAAAACCTAAACCCCAGCAGACATTTGCTCAGCTCCCAGAAAGGGAAATTGTCATGGCAGAAACAGGCTGGGAACAGAGAAAATCTGTGAAAACCATGAAACAGCGTTTGTGAGAAGTTCTCACGCAGTGAATCTAAAACAACTCTCTGTTCTCAAGACGAGGTGAACATCAACCTGCACAAAGAATGTTAAACAATAAGACAGCACCTTGCACCTGCAAGGCTGTACGTGACAGTCACTCTAATTGGTTCAGATAATTGTTTGTATCTTTTACCCAATGAGGTTTTGTTTTCCATGATCTATGTTATATATTGGAGTGTGAATTCTTAATAAAATCTCTCTTTGCCTTGATGAATACAATGGAGTCTATTTCGTGTCGTTGGACTCGACAGTGACATGAAATCAGTGTACAGCAAAGATACAAAAAACCTCTGTGTTACATGTGTTCTAAGATGGCCAATTGTTGTTTAATTCAAGGCCATCACAACTGCTGGAGTGGCAAGCACTGGCTGCCTGGCTGCTCCTAACCACAGCTAAGCATCTCAGAGATCTGACAGCCTGTCCAGCGCCCTGCAGAAACTAATACCTAAGCCCAGTAATTGCAGTCACGAGGATCCAACCCTCCTGACTTTCCAAGCCACAGGACAGGCATCACACCTCCCAGAAAACCAGAAGGGAAGGACTCCAGCAGGCATTCACAGGCAGGAGACACCAGCTCTCCCAGGTGCCTGGTGCTGGGCTGGGCACAGCGTGGGCTCCGCAGGGAGCCAGGGGTGAGCTGTGCCCCTGAGCACGGCAGGCTGGCCCCAGCACAGCCCTGCATGTCTGACAGCCCTTGCCAAAGGGAGTATCATGTTTTTGCCACCCTGGTTCTTGAGCAGCTCCTCACCTCTGACCTTTGCTGGGCAACCATAAAACGGAGCTGTGTCGCCCTGTTTTTGAAAGCCTTCTGAAAAGTTGATATTCTCGAGTCAGATTTTCTCACACATTGCACTAAAAACAGCAGCTTTGTTTACATTCCTTCTTGGAGAAGGGAATCTGATGGACTGGTCACTTCACCAGTCTGGTTGAGAGGTGGGATTTCATCTTCCAATCCTCTCTCACTTTGCAAACCCTATAAATTGTGTATCCATAATAAACAGGTCCTCTTTTGGGGGCCTCGGCTGTTCTCTCAATTGTAGTGAAACCGTGTCCTTCTTTAGTGCCCTGTTACTACAGAGCTGGGCAAAGCTGGGTTCTTTTTCCAAAACTCACTGCACTGCACCAGCAGGACATTCTCATCTAACTGCCTTCCACGTGGAAAGAAAAACAGAATAAATAGGTACAAAAATGTGATTTGCATGTTGTTTGTTCTGTGTTACAACTTGGACTTCCCCACAAAACAAAGATTCCTGAGAATTCTGCACTAGGCAGAGAGAAATTAATGGTTCTGTGCCATAAACAGGATGGATGGGAAATCACTGGGTAGTGGCAGAGTTCACAGGCTGAAGCACCACCACAGCTGGCTCTGCTAGCTCACAAAATACAGCCACTCTGTCATAATAAATTAAGTTTTCATTCAACTCACATGCACAATTTGCACTCAGTACAAACTGGAGACAGAAATGTATGAGGAAGATTAACCATCTACATAGAACTGTGAGCCTTTGAGGAAACATGTCCTTTGGAAACTTTAATTTAAGTATCTACAATTCCTATTAATGTCAAAGGCACATTTACAACCTGCTAACACCGCAGTATAAAGTTTGGTTTGACATTTGTTCATAAAAACCAGACCCTGTCAGGTTAAAATAATGCATTAATATTTCCTAAACATTAAAAATTTACCAATGTTATTTTAATATTCCAAGGGAATGTAAAAGGGTATGATTTTTTTTTTAAATGCCTAATTTATTGCCATTTTTGTGCAGTTACTTTTTGTGTTGGTTACCTAGAGAACAAGAAAGAAGAAACACAAGTAAACCTGATTTGTCCTTTCTCTCTGCAGCAATATATTCACAAATACAAGCTGCACTTATTCTAGAAGCAAAATTTCATAGCCATTTTCCAGTAAAATTCAGGAACAATCCAAGAAATATTTTTATAAACCTGAACAGCAAGGAGTGCTTTATAGAATCATAGAACAGTCTGGGTTGGAACAGACCTTAAAGACCAACACCTTCCACCCCCCTGCCATGGGCAGGAAGCCCTTCCACTAGACCAGGGTTACTCAGAAACCCCTTCCAGCCTGGCCTTGAACACTTCCAGGGATGGGGCAGCCACAGCTTCTCTGAACAACCTGTGCAGGGCCTCAACACACCCACACTGAAACATTTAATATCTATTTTAAATCTCTTTCAGCTTAAAGCCGTTCCCCCTTGCCTTGCCACTACATGCTCTTCTTAAAGGTCCCTCTCCAGCAAATGCTTTAGAACTTCTCCCTCACATCCCTCCTGGAGCTCCATCCAATGGAGATGGCAACAGATAAGGCACTATGTGCATCCACCTTTGCTAAATACAACAAATGTATAAATAAATAAATAAAGGATGTACTTTTATTTTATCTTGAAGCATCACAAGAAACAAAGCACTGTAAATAACTCGGCAAACAGAAATGGAAGCTTGGATGTCCAACACTGTCTTGTAGATTCTGTGGTACAGGCTGAAAATGCACAGCTGGTTTATTCCTACATTCTACATTTTCATAGGTTTACCAGGAAAAAACTGTAAGCCATCTATTCTTATTTGAACTTCTGAACCTACCAAAACCCTCTAATTTATGTGTGACTTGCTCTAGCATGTGATCAACCACCAGTGAAACACTCTGCATCACCAGTGGAAGAAAACAGGTTTGCTGCTAATCCCTGGGGCTCCAAAGAGGGAAGAACACAAAGCAGATGTGTGGGACGTGGCAGGGGGAAAGGGGAGCAGATCCTTTCAGCTGCAGCCGAGCCAACCACCACTCCCATGTTTGCCACTTCCTGGCTGACCAGATTCCTGCACTGGAGTCTCACCTTAAGAGTAAGAACAGGGTAAGGGTCCTTAAAATGCTCCCCTTGGAGTCACAGAATTTTGCATTTTTTAATGGAAACTAAAGTCAACCCAATGTCTAAACATAGCTATAGGAGATTCCTTCCTTCTATAGGAGATTCCTGTGGGCAAAGAAGAACCTTAGCTCTATCTGGAGAAGCAACACATCTCCCTAGCTCAGGTACTACCTCAAAGCATTCAGGGATATTTTCCCAAACTTGGATAAGAAGCACTTTTGAGGGAAGCTACTCTCCCTTTTGAGAGTTCAGGGGATGAAAAGCAACCCTCTACACAGCCAAATCTCTGGCAGGATTGAGGACATGGTGAGCTCCCAGTGTGTGAGTTATGAACTGGATCAGATGGACAGTGAGCATCCAAGCCACTGCCAAAAAGCAGGTGGTACAGCACTGACAAAGAAAATTTGACAAGAGCTACCTCTGCTGTCTTCCTGCACAGTCCTTCAACCCCCTGAAAGCAAAGATTGTCCAGGGCAGCAGCCTGAGAGCTCCCAAGTTCCCAAACACACAGCAGGTTCAGGAATTAGAAGGCCACCTAAGTATTAATTTGAGAACCTCATTTATGGCTGAACAAAAGCCTGCTATATCTTCATGTCAGCCCAAGTACATTTTGAATAGAGATTAACTCAGATAACATTTTTAATGCAAGCACCTCAACAAGCTGGAAAAAAAAGTGCAGATAAGCAAGGCTGACATGGGTTTAGGAGGACTTGGGTTTTAGCAAATGCAGTTGAAGCCATCATATAAAATGAAAAAAAAATTCATTACGTTTTTTTCATTTTCATTCATTATGTTTTGAAATTACCTCAGGCCACAGGATTTATGTGCACACACTCCAAACAGATGAGAGGTTAGAAAAACTAAAATGCAGGGAATGCCTGGCAGGTGAAGAACTGAAGATATCCAGGTAAGGCAGGGCAAGACCGTGCAGTGCCCTGGATGGGAGCAGGAGAATCAATTATTTCCATACTTTACTTACAGCAGTGAAGCTTCTTCAGTACTGCTGTAATGTGGGAAACTGCCAAAGTGCCCTGAATTACATTCAGATATGGTGAGTAGCATGCAGGTCTATTTCTGTAATGACATTTTCAGTTGAAAACAACAATAAACATAAAAAGAAGAAGAAAAAGCTTCCTTTAAGAAAATTGCCTATTTCAACATTGGGCTTCACAAGTGGAAAGAGTTTTCCCATACATTCCTAGCAAACAATACATCATTCTTAAATGTTAACCATTTTTAAATCTCTTTTACATGCTTTAAAGTACTTGTGGGAAAACACTGGTGCACTTACAGAGGATGACAAAAAGTGTTTTGATATCACAAATAATGATTAAAATACCTGATTTTGCAGAAGCTTGTAAGAGTTGCTCTTGTGGTACAAATGGCTGACCAGCAATAATGCTAAAAAGAATGGCAAAGTTGTGTGGAACAATGTAACAAGAGAAAACCAAACGAAAAACTAATTTAAAAGACTGCTTACACAGTCTTGAAATTTGGTTTATTTTGTTGGTGACTATGTGAAGTAAATTCACACATAAGTCTGATTCCACATTTACATATGAAAAATTCCAGCTTAGTGCTAAATAGGACCTTGCAGTTGAAACAGGCTGCCTGCAAGGTACCCCAGAATGATTCTGGGCCAAATTTGGCCAGTAGAGTCAGGAAAACCCTCTTTGGAATCAGGTTCATTCAACATAAAATACCAATATGTGCCTTTTCCCCTCTCCTGAAGCAGAGATCTTGGTTACTGCATTTCTAATATAGGAATAAGAATGCTATGATAAATAGAATCCTAGACACAGTTAACTGATGCTGTAATGTTGAAATATTCTGGGTATCACATGCCAAGCCAGGCTTTATATAAGCACGACAATAAAGCCTGAGATCAATGGAGAAGGATGAAAGAAAATGCTGGAGCAAGTGAAGGTACAGGGCCAGCTGGAGCATGTCTGATCAACTCAGGGCAAACACCAAAGTACAAAAAAGAGGCTTGTAGGACATATCAGCTGACTTCTGTCTCCAGACAACAGTCAGAAAACAATAAGAGAGATAAATTCACAAAACAATGGAGGAACCAGAAATGCAAGGAAAGGTAGGCATTCCAATCTTATTTTTGGTTATTGTATGGAGGCAGCTTACAGATGAGAACTGCATGCTCACTCTTTACAGAGAACCAACTGACTTTCACCAAAGACACTGAAAAAGAATAAATGAAAGAAGAAATGAACCATTTCTTTCGTCCTGGCACCATCATCTAAAAATACCCCAGGAACCAATGGTCAATCAGTAAAACATGTGGAGTTTAAAAAAGGTGAGAAGAGATATAGTTAAAACATCAGCTGAAGCAGCATGTTTAGAAGAAAAAAAAAGTATTTCCAGGTAGCAGAGGGATGTAAGGATGGAACAAGAAAAAAAATTAGAAGGAAGTTAAATCCCAAAATTCATTAAAAGGGTAATTCCTTAAAAGTACTGCTGAAGCCAAGGAGGGAAAAATCCAGAGAAGATGAAAAAATGATAGGCTTTGGTTTGCATCCACTATGGGGGTGGCTTCTGAAATCAGAGAAGACATGGATACTGGACATTAGGAGATGCATCTCTTTCTCTGTGGAGAAAATATGGACTTTTATATTTTTTGCTTTCTTTGGGTTATCACCAAAACCAGCCTCCTTCTCTTTTTAAAATTTAAATTAAGCTACCAAGAAATGTTAACTGGCAAGTTGATGTCACTAAAGGTATTGAGAAGAGCTCATTTTGAAACAGTCATAACTGGGTGTGCAGAGTGTTTTCCACAGTCTGATACGTTTCAGGAAACCCAGACTGAGATCCTGAGACCCTTGGAGTGGAAAAACAGCACAGGAAATCCACCTAGTACCTATTCACAAAGAAATAATTCACTAAGATCAAGACTTTGACAGAAAGCAGCCTCCCACGCTTGTAATTTCCAAAAGATTTTGATGTTGCCTTGCAGCCTTTCAAATGTAGAGCCCAAATGCCCCCTTTCCACCCAGCCCCTGACTTAGGAAAGCAAGGCAAAATGTGAAATGATGTAATGCCACAAAAAACAACTGCAGCACACTTTTTTACTCCTTGAGGAAGGCTCGAAGTGTTGGAGGTGCCCTTCTATCATAGCTGAATTGCATATACATTGAGTTGAGCCTCAGGCCCACCCACAGCCATTTGGCACACACCTTTCTAAAGAGGGAAGGACTCCTAACAGAAACTCCATAGCAATGCCTTTCTACTCACAGTGTGGAACCACGGTGGGATGCAGAGGAGAAAACTGGATCTGCATCAATTTCAGTGGCCTAAGCATTTCCCTTCCCATCAGCTGAATGAAAAAGCCTCAAATGTTCATGTAGGTGACAAAAGAAGAAAAAAACCAGTGCATACACACACAGCATATCAGAATAAAGTCACTGGAGAAAGCTGTCTCTGTGAACCTCTCTGCTTATTCCAGTCTTTGTTAGGCCTAATTCAAACTCAAAAGAGAAAAAAGTCACAACAGATACATGTATATGTTGTAAAAATGGTTTTTTGCAGTTCTTCATGATCACACGATGAAGAACATGAATCACTGTAAAGTAGAAAGGGAGGCTCACAAATCTGGGTAGCTGCAAATGATTTGAAGGTACTGCCTGTTGCTTTTTTGTGGCAGAAAACACAACCAAAGGAAGCAGCTGAGCTGAGAGACACCTGAAAGCACCTGGGCTCCCCATCAGCTGAGCCTCTGCCAGCAAGGCAGGAGACTCAACTGTCCTGTGCCTGTTAAGCACCTCTGCTCTAAAGAGACATCTCTGAGGATCCCTTCCAGCCCAGGACAGTACTGGCTTGTGAGGCACAGGGAATGTGTGAGCTTTCATTCACAAGGCTCTTCTCAAACCTCAGACCTTCTCTGAAGAAAGGAGGGAAGCTGCTGGCCCAGTCTCAGTTTAGGCACCAGCTGCTCCATGGCAGAGGGCACTGATCTAACTAAAG
The DNA here is from genome assembly GCA_013400775.1 of Chaetops frenatus. Classification (NCBI taxonomy): domain Eukaryota; kingdom Metazoa; phylum Chordata; class Aves; order Passeriformes; family Picathartidae; genus Chaetops; species Chaetops frenatus. The sequence continues at coordinate 166,287 of VZTR01031127.1, forward strand.
GCAGACCAAGTAACTCTGTGAAGCCACAAACCTCACCCTAATCTCACTCAATCTGATGAATGCAAACACCATTTTACATCAAAGCTACCTTGGTTTTGTTCTTACAGAAATAGCATCATCACTGTCCCTTGAGGAAAAAAAAATCAGAAAGAAGTTGGTGGAAGCTTTCAGATATCAGTGATGAAGCCCTGTTCTCCTGGACTCCTTCCAGCAGCATTCAGAAGGTGTATTTTTAGGGATTCAATTACATTGAAGTAACTGGTGAAAGGAACTGCAATCACACAGAAGAAGTTGAATCCTCTGTGTTCCTCTGTATACATACCCACAAGGCTAACAAAATCCATTCACAACAGAAGAAATACTCTAAACATATTTTAAGAGGCTCTGTCAGTAGTCTCACAGAAAGACTCATTCACATTTGTAAGTCATGAGGATAAGGCTGTTTTCTGCCCATGCTGTACGAACAGATTTTGTTTGGTCTACAGCTCATTTTTAAGTTGCAAGTAAATAAATCATCCTGGCTGAATTAGCTGACAACCCCCATTCATTGTATTGAGAATAAATATTTGATTGGGACTGAATTACCTCTTTGCAGATTTGTGCTCATGTTTACACAGACTAGAGCTGCATGTTAAAAAAACCCAGGATTCAGAGGCTGTTTATCAAATTAGCCAAACATGTTTACCTGGAGGAGGAGGAGGGAAGAAAAGGATGCAAAAAGCAAGAAAAAGAACAATAAGCCAGTTTCTAGAATTAGTTTGAACATGATGGTATGCTGACACTCTCATTCAAAACCAGATTGGACAGGAAGATGGAAGACAGTGAATCCTGACAAGTTGAAATGTAAATTAAGATGTTTTGTCTTTACACTTAGCTCCCAGAGAAACTGCCTCAGAATAACAACTTGGGCTTTGAATGAAGTTCACACCTCATCTGCAGGCTTAAAGAATACAATAGCACCAAGACTAGATTGTTATTAAACAAAGAGGTGCCTGGGAGCTGGAAATCAATACACTAAATCATAACCAAGACATTATCATTTTACAGCATTTTGGGATGGTTGTGCACCAGATGAAACCCTATGGGAGATTATCAATAAATGGCTGTTTGGCATCACATACGGCCTAAACGGAACTGAACAGGATATTTCCAAAATTAAAGCACACACTTTAGTCTNTCTCGTTCTCCTTTCACGTTTCTATCTGTGAAAAATAAAGAGTTAAGAAGGATTTATCTGTGCTGCAAGTCCTATTAACTGTTCACCCTCTCATCTATAGCATAATCTTATTTATGTAACATTTTCTAAAACTGTATGGAGCAAACTTTTCCAACGAGCAGCAGGCAAGTTATATGACTTGCTGGTTCTTGTTACACCAGGTTTAGGACAATTAGAGGTCTTGGCTGAATGTTTGCTTCCCCTGCATAAGGTGCAGATGCAGAGAATCTTTTTAAGAGAACCAAAGGATTATATTATTTTATGTTCCTTCAGACAATCGAAATACGGGTCACTTGCAGGTGTAACCTTGAACAGTTTGGCATAAAATAGGCCTTTCAGTGTATTGCAAGATTAGACACAGCTGACTAGACTGCAGCTTAATGTTTGGAGGTGATTTAAAATAAATTCCTATGAATATGAACATTCAGCATTGAAAAACTCTTTTTAAAATGCCAACCCAGATAAAATACTAAACAGTCTGCTTTAAATGCAACATTAACACTTTCAAAACAACCAAGTACCTAAGCAGTGCTTACAATCACAACATTTTAAAACTGAAATTCTCTTGACTAAGTATTTCTTCAGAGTTTCCAGTTACTTTCTTCATTAAAAGACTTGCAGAAAAACCACTAACAGGAGAGCAGGCTTCCAGAACAGCCTTTTAAATCTAATTAGGATATAGCAAACCTCATTCTACACAAGTTCAGTTCTGCTAACATCACAAATGAATCACTGTGTTCATACGCTTAATCCTCGAGATCTCAAGTTATTCACGTCCTCCTTGGCATTTGCAGGATTAGAATCTAAGCATGTTGTTTCCTCCCTCTCCCATCCTGTCAGTAAACGTGGGATCAGGGTTCAGAACATGCCTGATTCTGTTCTCCTAATCTTCTGTAATCTTCTCAGCGACACAGTATCTGTTGCAGAATATCGGGAGGCCACATCAAAGTGGAGCAGTGAGTGGAAACATGAAGTTACATCCAAATTTATCAGTGCAGGCTCCACAGGCTGCCAAAAGGCAAAACAGTATCTATGGACATCTTCCAGTAGCACTAAATATGAAGGTAAATATTACCCTAACTTCTCTCACAAAGCTTATTTACAAGCAGTACAGGCTGTGCAGCCCAGATGTGTTGCCACTTCAGCTCCTGACAGAAAACTGCAGGTAATTCCTGAGTCTGTGAAAACTCAACTAACACCGTGCTCTGCACAAAGGAGGGTTTGTACAAACATACTGAGTTCTACAGCCTGAAAATTTAATGGGTGGATTCAACCAGCAGAACCCCTCCACAGCATTTCTGAGGGGTAGAGAATAGAAAAGACCATCCTCCTTCAAAGCCTCTTGTGTCATCAGGCAGCACAGAGAGAAGGAAAAACAGCAAGACAGTACATTCTGGCCACATGCAATAGAAAGCTGGGGCTGACACTCTACAAAGGGCATTCCCAGCTGGAAAAAAAAAAGTGTCTGTCTATGAAGGTCTGACCAACTGCAGCAACTGAAGCAGATATGAAAAGGTTATGAAAAAGTTCAACAAGGTGAAAAAATGTGTGAGGACTGAGACCTCTCAAATGTGAATTATGAAAATATATGTCCAAAACCCACCTTCAGCTCAGTATTTGCCTAATACAGCTGTTCTGCTGTCTGCACTGCCACAAGGTCAGATCTAATTAAACAAACCAGAAAGACTATCACTGGCTTCAGCCCTTGCTGAAACTATGCTGAACTTTTACATATAGATATATATATATATACACACACACACACACTCACATATATATAATACATGCTGGAAAAATCTAGAGCACGTTAATTTAAGTATCTATTTACAATATATGTATTTTTTAGAATTTCCAGAGTTAATTTATTAACTAAGAGATATTTTATATTCATAGAAGAAAAACCTCTGCTTTAATTAAGGAAATATAGAAGAGCCTCATCTTTCATGAATATGGCTCTGCTCTCAAGAGGTTAGCTGCCCATTCGACATCACAGGTTGTGTCTCATCACAGTGAGAGTGATATTTCCCAACACTTCTTCTCGTTTGCTGCTTGTTAGGCAATTATATCACACACTGCTTACACAGGCAGAGAATGCTCGTGTTCAATTTTGTGAAACTACGATCTCATTTTGGAGAATGTTCTTTAAAATTCAAAATAGGACAACAGTTGTTGACAGAGCTTAGCAGGCTGTTCAAGGAAATCTAGTGTAGTAAAACTATGCTGCTTTTTAAATATTTATATCTTTTTAATCCTTGCAGCAGATAATCCTCTTTGCAGTGGGGCGGGAACATAAATACTTATTGTTAAGTCCTTGCTTTTCAAAATTCAGATTTGCAATTTACTTCTACCCTTAAGTTTAAACACAAGTATTTCTTGAAATTTTGCTTGGGTCAATTTACCTTCCGTAAGCAAAGCGCCTGTCTTTGTGGTGGTCCCCAAAAGTATCCCACAGCCTGAGGGAAACACTCACTTCATCCACAACATCTCTTGAGCGTTCAAGGACCTAGAACAGAACACACAGAACATTCTCTTTCCCTCCATCCAACAACTACTTTTCTAATATTCACCCCACCAAAAGGTCCAAAAGGTACTAGGTCAAAAGCCTATCCCCATGGGGTTCTTTAACCAAATGATGCCTCTTATAAAACAGGCAGAACATTTCTCTGCCTGAAAATAGGCTTGACAAAAAACATTCCTTCAGAACGAGAGGTGCTTCAGAGCATGGCTGCAGTAGAGGTCACTCATAAAACACTCGTGAGCTCATTGCTGCATCCTGGCAGGGTAAGGCTTGCCCATGGAAACCAGCAGCGCCTCACAGCACGTGCTGCCCGCTTTGCACACCTGCAAAGTCCTTACCTCCTGGCAGACTCGGTACTGGTCAATGGCCCAGACGGTGGGGACGTGCGTTGCCAGCAGCTGATACTGAGTCAAGGTTGTGTTGCAGGCTCTGGCACAGATCAGACGAGTCTTTCCCACTGCGTTATCTCCAACCACCACACACTTGATCGTTTCAACGTTGGGTCTTTCGTAGTCCATGTCAATGTCCATTTATCAAAAACTGCAACGAGACAAGTTCAACTTGTTTCCTACCTCTGAGAGAAAACAGTGCTATTCAGATTCAGAGCCTCCTACTTCTTGAGGGATGCCTGCAGACAACAGACTCTTAAGGAAAAGCGTGTAGTAAACTGTCCCAAAGTAAGCCAGCCAGTCCTTTAAATACTGCTCAGTTATGCAAATACACAACTATTTTGACCGCAGTGGCTTTATGCTGTTCACATGCTATTTTCACTTTGGTTTCTGTAAACACAAGCCTGTTTGCAGAAGACAGATCTTGGTGAAACAAGGACAGCTAGCACAAACTTACCTCTTGCTAATACTTTTTATGCCAGGAGGAAAAAAAAGCCTGGGTATCAGTAGGTTTAACCTGAAGGATACCAGTATAAACCTGCCTTCTGCAATCCTGCCCATTCAGGGTTTGATTTAGGGCTGTCCAGACAATATTGCTAACAGCAAGTCACACAGATGGCTTTAGCACACAATAAAACTCACTTGTAAGACGACTCCAGAGGCTGCTCGCTACAAAACCACAATTCCCATTATATCCTGCAAGTATCACACACTCTTAATTGTCCAAGGAGAAGCTTGTACAGATCATGGACTAAAATGAAACCAAAGAGCCAAGCAGGAACTTGCAAATATACTTATCTATACCTAGAATTTCTTCTTGACACGAAGTGGAAAGTGAAGAGAAGTTTTTGGAAGATACTGTGCTCATGGAAAGTTATTATTGAAACTATTTCCTTAAATATTCTATGGCAATATATTGAAGAAATGCCTGGATACAAAGGCAAGCTGGGAAAAATGGGTATTTGAAAAACCAAAACCAACTCGTGCATGTTTACTACAGTCTGTCATTTTCCTATGTGGGATCACAGTTTGATATCTCTGAATTTGGTTTTCTAATGTCTAGCAGTCTGCTGAGCAATCTGGTCTCTGCCAGAGAATTGTAATCAAGGAGGGAGAAAAGGAAAAATGCAAGTCACAAACCTGTTCAGGAAGCCTTGCCTAATAATTATTTCAGCAATGAACCTACAGCAATTTAATTGACAAAACACAGATTGTCATCTGGAGTGATGGTGTCCTCTTTTCTGAGAAGAAAGCACTACGGATAAGGAAATCCAATGGTTTGTTTTAATACCTTTTTTAATATTCACATCTCATTCACACTTCAATATAGACTATATATTAGCTGTCGGGCTGTTTAAAAGAACAGATTCAAGCTATTTTGGTGTCCATTTTTCACTGTCAGAGACACTATGTTCTGATTTAAGAAAAGATCAAGTTTAGTAACTACTAGTCAAACACTGATTTTTAACTGTACTCTTTTTCATTATTTAAACTGACGGGACATCAAGAAACATAAGTCTTTGTTAGAACTGAAGGTTACCCACTTAGGTAAAATTCTGAGTCTGGACTGTTTGCTAATAGCTGTATTGGCAAAAGCACAGCTGTAATCTTTATTTACGTGTGGTGGGAGGAGTTAGGGACGACACAGAGGAGGTGCAAGAGTGGCTTTTGTCACACGGACGTTTCTGCTGACGCTGAAGGCTTCTGGAAACGCTGCAGCACAGACCAGCACGTGAGAATCCATTTTGGAGTTCTCCTACCCGGGAGGGAAACGTGGGCCCAGACACTGCATCCTGGCACCAGTGCAGGGTTGCACAAGCAGAGCTCTGCAATCTGCCGGCTGCAGAGCAAAGCACACAGCCTTGAACACACAGACACACAGACAGGCACAGCCACACAGACACAGAGAGGATGGAGCACACGTGCACCCCCAGGGCCTCGTGGCACCAACCTGCTGCGTCGGCACGGGGGCTTGGACTGATAAGGACACAAAGCTATTAAGAGACAGCCTTTATCCCTTCACCTGGCTCGTAACCTGCACCCTGAGAGGTTACTAGCCTTGAGGTAAAGCTCTCCAGAGGCTTCCAGTTCCCTGTCTGCCATCCAGCCCCTGCTCCCCTGAGGCTGGTAGCTGGGGAGGGCCGTGGGCTCTGTACCCTCTCCGTGATTCCAAACACAAGAAGAGAACCAAGAGCTAACTCCTCGTCCTTGGGAAGGATATAGTCATGACATAAATAAAAGTACAAGAACAATACTTTTTTTTTTTTCCCCTCTCTCCACACTACAGAGAATGTGGCATGTTCATACACCATGGCCTCATAGGCAGGGCCCCAAATGAATAGCAACACCCCAAGAGCTTTCTGCACGCGATCTTAAAAAGTTTCGAGTCTGAGAATAAACAGCAACCCCCTTGACATATTATGTGGTATTAAATTACTTCATATTTTATTCATGCGTGGACTAGACATCACAGATGGAATGTGGAAAAGTTTACAAGGCTAGAAAGCAAAATGAAGGAGCATGGCTAGCCAGTGTGTCTGTTGGTTTTAAACTACCAAGCAGAGATGCCAAATCAATTTTTCTTTCAACCCAATATTCCATTAAAATGCTGTTAACACAGGTTAGCTGTGGTATTATATAACAGTTTGATTTTAAAATTTTTCCAAACTTCTTAAATGGTGGTTCTGCAAAAATGTGCTTCAATCAGTCACAAAATATGTATTAAGTAGAGAGTCTGGAATCTTAAAAAAATTTCCAAGAGGATAACAAAGCCAGTTTAAAATTAACAGGCAAATCTAAAGAAAAGTAACTAGATAAATCAATGCGACTATCTGAGAATCCTAGAAAAGAAACACAAAAAATTAAAATTTAAAAATTACTGGGGTTTTAATTTTTCAATATACTTAAAAACTTAATTAAAGCAAAGTTATCACAGGACTCAGGCACAGCATGCCTGAATGCCCTGCTGTAGATCAATGGCAACCTAGTGAAGATATTTTTAGCATGACTCAATACTGCACAGGACAGAGATTAAAATAAACTGGGAATAAAAACAGAAGTAGAGCTCTGTGGCCATGTTAAGGAAAGTTCTTAAATACCCTCCAGTATGTATAATGTAACTATGTGTTAAAAATACAGATCATTTTAATGTTGTTCACTAGTTTTCAGGAAGGGATTATAGCAGAAATAGCTCCTGAAGAGACTGACAGACAGGAGCCTGGACAGATATTTAGACACCTCAAGTAAAACCAGATGCTAACAAGAAATTACAGTATAAACAATTAGCAAAACCAAGTTGATTAAATGCTTACAAATGTAGCCAGATGCCTTCTGGCTACTGGAATGATTAAAGCCAGGAATACATACAAGAGCTAAAAAATACAGCCACAGTTATTTTTTAAGGTAGCCTCTAGCTTAAGCTGGTGCTAAACCTATTATATAATCACATTGATCTAAAATGCTAAACATGTATTTACAAAACTAGAATTAAAAAAACCAACAGCAATAAGACAACTAGACTTGAGCTCTGAAAGTCTGGTAATATCTGGGAAGACCAACTGGAACTGAAACTGAACTGGTTAGACAAGAACAAAGCAGCATATATAAAGATTTAAAAAAAAAAGACGTAACATTCTAAGATCAGCGAAAAACTTGCTAAAACCAACCTACAACCAGCAATAGTTTCGTTTACCAGCAAAACAAAGCAGGGTAAAACTATGAGGAAAGTTACTGGAGGTGCAACCAATCCAAGAAAGGGCACTGACAATAAAGCCAGAGAACGACAGAAAGGCCATCAAATGAGGGGCAGCAAGAAACCTACCAGGGAAATGGTCTGATCAGAAATCGCTGTCTCCAAAAGAAAGGAGCACAAAATTCAGCTGCTTAATCCAGTTCTAAAGAAAGATGAACAGATGGATGGAAATGGAAAAAAGATACCCATAAGAATAACACAGGATCTCAAAAATCTCTTAGGATGTTCTATTTTTACATTGTCACCTGTGATTGTTTGCAGATGAAGAGAAGACAGAGGCAGCCAAAACCACAGAAGATGTGAGCAGACTCAAGATCTAACATAAAGCTATTTAATTCATTCACTTCATTAGCAGTTAAGAAATATTCCAAATAAAGCTGATTTATTTCCATAGAAATACAAGGGTACTGTTTTGAACCACGGCTTGCAGATGGTTAAGGTTGCCAATTTCTTTTTCTGTTGCTCCACCTCAAATTGCTCTGGGGTGCTTGGTTTTTCATTTAGTTTTTCCTTATTGCTAAATGAGTTGTTATTATTATCACTATAAAACAGTTGTGGTTGCCATAGCCTGTGGGTTCATCAGCCTCAATAATGAAAGACTCCCTTTCTAGGGAAATCTTCCAAAAGGTCTGTAGGTGAAGCACATCACTCGATAATCGAGTCCACTGGTACTCAGATTAAACACAACAGACACACACAATACCCCCAACTCTCTGTATTATGAGCATTAGGTGTATTAATAGGTGTACTAATACACAATAGATAACCACATCATAACCATGAATTTGTTTTAAAAATGCAGTTTAATGTATATAAAGCTATGATTGCCTTTTTCTCTGCTGGAAACAAGGTGGATGAGGATCCAAACCCAACAGCGAGTTGCCTGCGGAGGATCAGGAATCCACCCCTATGGATCTCTAAATGCCCACTTTGAAATGTCCAGATGTTTGAAACCCTCACTTAGCATATACAAAACATAACCAAGATATTTTTTCAGAGAGCAGTAGCTAATTATCAACCCTTTAGTCTTCAGCACAAACAAATCACAAACACCACAAACACATCACTAAGAGTGCCTACATTAATCAATGATTATGGGGTGATCCTGCATCCATTTACTTCTTAACTCTGTACTTACAGGACCCCTCAAAGCAAGCATTGTGCTAAGAGCAAACTCTTCAGATGACAGTTCAGAATGACAGCATGTAAGAACCTTGCCTGTTCAGTGGAGTTCTTCTTCAAGCTATTCTAGGAAAAAAAAAAAAAAAAACAACAAAAAACAACAAACTGAAACCAAAACCCAAAAAATTAATAATTTCAACCTGTGTCAAGTAATCTGACCAAATATGCAAACCAGGAGCTCCTTCGAGCAAAGGAGGTGTCAACCACAATTAAAATGTCACAATTTTGCTAAAGAAATCTAATGGAAAGAGACACCAAATTCTAACATGACTTAATATGAATGGTGGGCATGGGAATTATCTGAGAAACTCAGGCCACCAGTGAGGCAATAAGATCATCAACAATTATCCCCAAAAAACACACTTTCCTGAAACTACATCTGTAGCTACTCCATATTTCAATCCATTCTGGAGATGTATTTTTCAGTACAGTTTTGGGGTGACTCCTTCAGAGAGCCATTAGGCAACAACATGTCAAGAAGAATATAAAAAAAATTTACAAGACTATGCAACACTCTTGCCTCCATCCCCAAGTTGCAAAATTACTGCTTGCAACCATGGAAACTGGAAAAGGAGATGCAAAATGCCAAGTTCTTCAGGCACTGAAATCACTGCCTTGCAGTGCAGAATCCCAAGGCACCAGCACGCTGGCAGGGACCAGGGAGCACATGAGCCAGGACAAGCGTGTGAAATGTTTCTTCTCAGCATATAACCCTCCATGTGTTGTTTCAGAATCTTTAATGGATTAACACAGGCGTGCCAGGGGACAAAACAGGGGGAACTTGGTGTTCACTTATGCAACAGTGTAGAATTCAGAGACAGCTCTGATTTGTGGAAAGGTTAAGGGCCAAAAGGCTGTTTGGTGGTTTGGCTCCATTTAATCAATGAATTTAGGGCCCCACCAAGTATATCTGTGAAGTTAATCACAACATGGGATCAAGCAAGAGATAAACTACCAGCTGCTGAAAGACCATCACAAAACGTTTTTTACAAAGGGTACATTAATATTAATATTTTATTAAATCATAGGAGGCCTGTTGGGGAGACTGGTTTCAAATGGAAAATTATTCCTGGTCAGCATCAAAGAACTAGCTGGCAATAAAGGGTAGCAAGACCCAAGGTGGGATCAGATCACTAGGTCACCAGGGGACAAAGGTGGGCATGATGCCTATCAGGCTGGGTTCTTGTCCAGGATGAAGCAGCATTACCTTGTTGCCATAATTTAAAGTTCTGGCAGTTTACATGGAAAGACCAAAGAGACTGATTCAAAAGGAAGAAATTCAAGATTAACTCTGGAATTTACCACCTACTTGCCCTACCTAGTCCATCAGCAAAAGAGAACAACAGACACACCAATGATTGGGGAAGGAGAAAAACCCTTACATTCTAAAGCTGAGCTGATTGCAAATGTGAGACCCTGGGCTCTCCCATGGGTAGAAAGAGAAGGGGAGCTGAGGGAAACGTTTCACTGCACAAGGTGATAAATGAGATAACCCTGGCTGATGCTGTCCACGAGAGTGCTGGTCAACAGAAACACCTTTATCCTCCACAAGGGCAGAACCTGGTTCTACCATTTTTCTTCTGTCCTGAGATAGCTTAGGGCCAGTATCAACAAAGAAATAAATCCCTCAGAATGCTGCTCAAATTTGATGCAGCTGGAGATGTTGATGACACTGAGGCTGTCATCAAGAGAGACTCCACTTGGTTTGCCTGAACCAGCTTCTCTCATGTCAGCTTTTGATCAATAAGCAGCATTTTTGGATGCTACCTGTTATTTTTTAAAGACAGAAGTTCTCAGAAGCTTCAATTCAGCTGCCATAATCCCCATTCTATCCCTCAAGTTTTAAAGGAAATGAAAAATTGACCGTGGCTTCACACAGAAATGAAAGGAGCAGCCCCTAATGATGATGCAAAGTTGAAGACAGAACAGATGTCTCTAAGTTTGCTAGAAAACTTCTCAGTCAAACGAACACCACAACCCTCACAGAAACTGTAGAGACAGGGAATAATAATTCCTGGTTTGTAGTGTCAGATGCCTGTCACTCTGCTCCTTCTCTGCCTGCACAACTCCAGATTTGTTCATTTCTGTTAATTATCAGGATCCTTCGTCAAGCCCAACCTACCTATGTGATGACAAAAAAACTTTTGATCGGTAAAAATGAGCATTTCCTCAGATGCCCAAAAATCAGAGATACTAGTAAAACACAAATTGTTCCCACATAACAGTGTGTTAAACAGACTGTCCTCTGCTGAGGGCAGACAGCTCAATAGCTGAGAATGAAAACACTCAATTTTAGGTACAATAACAGATTCTCCTGAGCCTCCTCAAAAAAAAAAAAAAAAAGCAACTCACAAGGACCTGGTTTTGTGTTATACACACTCAGTCTACCAGACCAAATAGAGACTCAAATGTAGAGTTCAAGATTAGACTTGAGCTATGACAATTATCTGACAAGTTCTGGAAGACCTGCAGGGCAGAAATCAACAAGCTGATTACACTGAGCAGCTTACATATAATTTTGACCTGTGACCTACCTTGGGATATCCTTTGTCATCATCACCCTAGAAATTAATCCACATGGCAGGTGAAGGACATTGAACAACTAGAGAAACCTCACGTGTGGGAACCTGGGATGAGTGTTTTTTACACGGTGGCAGAGCCTGCAGCACTGCCACTCCTCCCTTCACCAATTTTCCAGAGTCTGCCCCAAGAAGAAGCCACCCCACAAGGCAGTCCCTTGTGCCTCCTTTTGCTTCTTCTCTCTTGGTGTGCACAGAGTTGTGGAAAAGAGTGACCATAGTGGACCCAGCCCTGGAAAGGGGGGAAGATCCCTTTAGCTGCTCCATGACTGATACAAAGCTGGCACTTGAGCTCTGCCTATGCTTTTTGTGAGGATTTCAGATGTACCTGGCTACAACTGACTATTCATTCCCCTCACCAGAGATAACCACAGCAGACACAAAGGACTAGGCAGTGACCAAGGTCTGGCACTGCTGTGGGTCATAATCTGTCACATCATCACAAACCGAAATTAGCTGTGGCTGACATGAATAAAAGTGGCTGAGAACCAAGTACCTGAAGAATGGACAATACCCATTGACGGTGATAACCATCACCAAACAGCTGGCACTTTTTAAAGCAGCCACCCATAAAATGCACAAAGTCCTCAGATCAGCCCTCCTTCTGCAACAGAAAATTAAGCTGCAGGAGCTGAATAAGGGTGCACTGCTAACAGCATGTTAATTCAGCTCAAGAATATGTTTTTGAAGCAAATATTCCATGCTTTGGTACACATCAGGTGCAGCAAACTGAACTCTGAAGGGGAAGGTGTGCCACCCACCAGTGATAAGCATTCAGCCCATGGGACCAGAACAAAGGCAGTCTGAAGTAACCCCCTTTGTCCGTGAGCTGTGGGTCCTCAGCACCAACTGTTTCATTCCCAGCTCCCCTGCTGCTGCACCACACGATCCACCAATGCAGATGGAGCATCAGGTGCTCTGACTCCTGCTTCGGTATTTGGATCAACATAGCTGGGGCAAAGCTCCAGCTGAATCCTTAGTGACTGCCATGCCCAGGAGTACCTGGGATAACATGTAAAACTCAAAGCTTAAAGGAAGATGGGTCCCTGGAAAAGTCTGACTCAACACTGCGAGGTTTCATGGTAATGAACTCCATGAAATGCCGGATTCTACTCTTATGTGATTAAGATGCTTGAGCAGTATGAAGCTCCTGATACTGTAGCAGAGGTTGTCAGTGATTGTACCCACTTAGAAAACAAGTGTTGACACCGTGTGCTGTTCCTAAGCATCCAGCACTGAAGTCAGCCCCAGCAGTACTGAAGGAATAGCAACAATAACCACCAAATAAGGCATTCTCACAACTTTTGTGCATTTCTCTGGGGGAATTATGTAGCAAGCTTCGCTAGAGCTACAAACAAAGAATAGTCCAGAGACACTGGTGACCTTCTAGCACAGAGAGCTGTTGAATTCACTTTCCATACTTGTTCTCTTTCCAAAAGACAGAATCAGGCTCTTGCTTCTTGAACTTTGTGTGACATTTCTTACACATTCTCTTCTTTGTTAATCAGTGATATTAGAAAGACGTTATATGTGATTTTATTCATTCCCAGACATTTTTACCACAAGGAAACTACCAAAGGAGAGGTGCAGGGAAAAACCCACCCAAGGACCTAAACACTGACTGGAACAGCAAACACTTCAGGATGGCAGACTTCAGGTAAATACTATTTTCAGGTCATGGGTCAAGTTCTGCACTTATGTCCCAAATGCAAACCCAGCAACATTAATGGCATAGTGCAGGAGGCACACAGATGCAGGGTTTAATTGGAATGTCACAGAGACTCATTTGCAAAGAAAAAAAATAATTTAAAAAGAATAAAGAAATTGCTATCTTGTGTCTCATGTCAGACAGAAAGGAGAGGAAAACAGAAAAATAGAATAGTTTTGGATGGGAGGCAAAGGGAATCCATGCTTTTATTTTGTGAGCTGTCTGTAATGCCAAAGAGCCCCAGCTATGACCACACACACTGCAGGTGCACCAATTGCAGCTCATGCAGCACTCACCGCTGGAGCAGGAAGTTTTGAGCTCTTTTATGGAAACCCCATCAGTGATTCAAGGGTACAATCACCCAGTCTCTGAGGTGCTCTGCAAGTCTGCTGTATGCAGCAAGGATGCCTCAGCTCTTCCTTTTCCTCCTTCAAAAGCACATACTTGGCTCTACAGTCTTTGTATACCTTTCTGGCAGGATGGAAGGGAGCAAGGGAGGAGCTTGTTAAACACCTGTTGCTCCTTTCCTTCTCCTCCTTCAAGGCTCTTCTGTTCTTTCATCCCCTTCAGCACAGGGTAACATCTGGATACAGGACTTAAGCATTTTTCCAGCAAATAAAATGTATTAGCAAAGAATCAAACATCAGGATTTACTGGTCAAGTGATCAGCTCTTCCTCTCAGCCTAATGCTTTATAGTATTTATGAAGCTTGGAGTTTTAAAAGGGCAGGATTTTTAGAAAGCTTCCCAGAGCTAAAATTGATGTTTATTTCTTCTTGGATAAAAATACTTCTGCGTGTCTGAGCCTGTCCCAGATCTTACGCTCCTTAAGTATTATGTCACTTAGACAAAGAACCCTAGTACAAATACTGAACTCACTTTTTTTTCCTTCTGTTAATAATGTGTAGTTACATTGTATATCTGAGACGTAGAATTAGGGGTGCAAATGCAACATGCGTAGAAAGACAAGCATAACCTAATGAAAGAGGAGCTAGAAAAATCCTGAAAAGAAATGAAGCCAGTCCACTTCCACGTAGCAGTGAAATTGTACTACTTAGACTGAGCAGTCATGACCACTCTTCAAAGTAATCCTAACAACTGTGGGTTTCTCCTCACATGCATTATTTTTGCCTAGAAAGACCAGCAGCTGAAGAGCTCCCCTTAAGCACACTGGAAAAGCTAATTTCCACCTCAGCTTCTATTACAGCTCAAGCTGAACATTTGGCTTCAAGTCAGCTGTGTGTCCTGAAATAGTACACAAACTGAGCATGAACAAAGTCATTGAGACTATTCTGGCATCACTTCCTTGCTCTTGCTGTGACCATATGCAGAGGCTCAAGGGCTTTCTTTTATTATTATCATTTTCTAAACAAGTATATTGTTGTCTTCAGAGTAGTGCCTTGACCAATGGACTGCAACTCCTCCACCTAGTCTGCCTCGGCATGTCCAGTGACTGATCTCTTTCTGCTCTAGATGCCACAATAGTCACGAAAGGTTGACTAAACAAATTAAAAGTCTACTACTGTTTGTCTCCACAGCCCCTTCCTATGCCCCACAAATAGGTCCCGACATAGACACCTGATAATCTGTGCCACAAGACCCCCCAAGAGCCTCCTGCTGCTGTCACAGTAACTCACAGCAGACTCCACAGACACGCCAGGGGGAAAGAAAGGGGAGGGGAAAAAAGAGGGGGAAAAAGAAATCCTTCGGGTTTTTACTAAATGACACTCAGAGGTACCAAGCGCCAGGAGGTTTGTGCTTCCCGTACACATCATACTCCTCTATTTTTGCCTTGCACCTCGTGGCCTCGCTGGAAAAGGCAGCCGGACGGATCTGCTTCACCAAGGACTCAGCCCCCTCGGAGGAGGGGTGGATGCCACCACCTCCTGCTCTCTCCCGACGAGGCGGGAGAGCACCTGCGGCCAAACGGGACTCGCGGGGAGCCGCCACCCGCCCCCTGCGGAACCGCTGGCGGCCAGCGCGCCCCGGCCCCGCACACCGGCGGCTCGGAGCGCGATCGCGCCCGGGCGACGCGGGACCTACCCGGGAGGGCGGGATGCCCGGCAGCCGGGTTGCGTGCGGCGGGGCTGGCCCC
>VZTR01031127.1:182286-199445 GCA_013400775.1 Chaetops frenatus
CCCCCCCACTCCCCCCCCCACTTACGCGGTCTATATTCGTACGGACTGTAAATACTGTTAATACATAGTGCAAAGGTCCTGAAAGCCTCCCCTGGATGATGCCCTAAGTTTGGCATGCGATTTCTTACTGCAGGTGCTGCTGCTGTCTTTTGAAATCACTTCTCTCTGTTCTCACTAATGTTTGAAGCCTTCATGTAAAACACATCACAATTAAACCACAACCTTCCTTTCTCTTAGAGTGACAGTCTAGACTTGGTGTTTTCAAACCAGCGAAAGCAAGGCCCTGTGTGTTACCATCCAGACCTGGCTCCCTGCTAAAACAGCAGTCTCTGGCTCTTCCTTTACCACTTGACATCAACAAAACTGTCACCAGCCAGTAAGGGCCATGGGCACAACTGCTGCAGCTACGGGCAGTTTTTGACATAGCTGTGACTTAAAGGCAGTCACTAATCAAAAAATATTCTTTCACAGCAACGTGGACTCACACATTGCACAGTCTCATAGCATTAAGACAGTAATTTCTTGGAAAACATTATTAAGCTGTTTAAAACCCCACTTAAAATAATACTTATCTGTACCAATAACGGGGTAACCAAATGCATTTGGTTATAGTCAATTACTTACATTTTTCAAATACCCAGAAGCCAAACTGACATTAACCAGGTCAGACTGCAACAATTTTCAGTTGAGTACATCTATGTCAGGACAAATTACAGTTTGCAGCTTCATATCAAAGGAGGCTGTTAGGGGTAGAAGAACAACATGCATCATGGCAAATATTAAGTGTTACTCTCCTAGCTTTACACAGTTTGGATGGACAAGACAAATGCATCAGAAACTAAAAGAACTTTCTCAGACATCTACTTACAAGCAAAGAAATATCAAGGTGATAATGCAGGCAACAAAAAGTAAAAAAAAAAAAAAAAAGTTAACAGATTTAAAATGTTTAGTATCATTCCCTTCTGGTTTTTAAGTTTCAAGGTCTATGGGAATTTTGCTTCTCCACAAATGTGGGCTAAAAATTTTCATTCTGTGCAAGAACAATCCCATCTATTCACTTGTTTCTCAGACACACAGTTTTTAGGAAAACAAAAAACCTCATGTTCATCCCACTCAATTCAGGAGGCTGAGCAAAGCAGTGCTATATGAAAGGTATTCTTTTTACTGAACTGTTTCAGTATGCCAATTTTTAATTCCTTACTGGTACCTTTTTTCTAGATCATTACTCTAAATGATCACTTTCTGAAGACAAATCAGAGCTAGAACCTGTGTCTCTATTAAAAACACCTAGACTATCACTGCTGCAAACAGTGAGTGTTAATGTGAGAACAGGTAAGTTAGCATCACGTGAGAGAAAACTGATACAAAGCAACCAGACTTGCCATGATACCGACTCAAGAAGTGTTGGACTGCAATTCAAAAAAAATCCCAAATCAAGCCAATAAAAAACCCACAAACCTTTAGATCTGATTCATAACTCTTTACAGAGCTTTTCTACAGAAAAAAAAAAAAAAAAAAAAAAAAGGGAAGAGAACAAGGAGAAAGTGTTACTTTTTAGTGCACAATAGTAAATTTAGCAGAATACAGCAATGACAAAGATTCATCAGGTGGTTAAAATGGGAAAAAGAGAAAGAGGGCATTGCTTTTGATGGGGATAAAGAAAAGGTCTCAAGTTTCTCTCTTTCTTCCTGTTTCATCAAAGGGTGATAAAGGCTTCTGCTGCTGAGGAAACAAGGAGGTACATGCTACTATATCATTTCCATTTTAATGACCATCTACAGCAATTTTTATCATCCAGCTCTTTCCCACCACAAATGTAAAACTTCTTACATAATTCAGATTGCAGCTTTTCCAGCAAAGTAGAAAATAAAACCCCAGGACATTCAGAAGTTCTCTGTTCTCTGATACATAATCCTATATTGAAGCGTATTTATTTACATTTTCCCAAACTTTTTAAACAAACAGTTAAGTTTTGACCATAAACTTGAGTGACACATTGAGAAGTGGTTGGGATGCATCTCTAATAGGGTGCAGACCAACTGACAGTTTCTAGGCTTTGGTACAAGAAAGCACAGTAATAAACCACAAACATTCCCACTGACTTTGCATAAGCATTAAAAATACATGAACGGTAGAGTTTTACTCATTTGGATGTTTAAGTATTCCAGGTAGCCAGGTTGGATTTTTCATTTTTTATTTGTTTGTTTTCAGGGAGGAATAACAACTAGAGGGAAAGGGAGAAGGGAATAAGCTCTGTCTTTGCAAGCAATCCTAAAGGACATGGCATTGGACCATGGTAGCATTTAACTACAGTCTGCCTTTGCCAAGTCAATACAGCTTTCCAAAACATGTTTATGGGCTGCCAAGCGAGCTCTGTCACTGCAGCTCAGTTATGTGCTTTAAACACTATCTCACAACTGAGAGAACAACTGGATAAAAAAAAGACTAAAATAATAATTAAAAAATGCATTCATTCCCATGGATAATTCTACTTATAATTTTTTGTTTTGCTAAAGTACAAAACCTGAAAGCACAAATGTAAATTCACGTCCCCATATGCTCCATTGTATTATTTTTTTACTCTGGAGCTAAACTAACCTTTTGGTTTTCAGACTATATTTCTCAGATGATTAAAAAACATCAAGAGAGAGCATCAGTTGTGCACAGACTGTAACTGAGTACAAATAACAAATAACCTTTCTACTCCTGGATCTTGAGCCTCGGTTTAACTCCAGAGGCTGCACCAAATGTGCAGTGTTAGCAGAACTCCTTAAGGAACTTTCTACCAGCTCAGAAAGGCTGAAGCTCAGTGCCCTCAGGCCCTTCCATCCTCTGCACTTCTGAGACACCAGAGAAAGGCTCAGGAGGAGACAGGTTGAAAAAATACCAGTCAAGGATAACAGGAAGAGCAGGAGGAAGGGACTACAAGCACTTGGTTTAGTTTCTTTGACAAACTTTTCTGGAAGGGCAGCCCACGCTTCTCACCATCATAATCTAAGTCTGCTGTATCTGCAGAGGATTGATAGTCTATGGTAACTCTGGGGTTTAGATTTTACATTTCTGTTAATCAGCACTCTGAGAAAGTCTACATCCCAGACCCAAGGGCCATGTGGAAGCAAAAGGCTCTTCCCTGTATTAGAGGTTTAGGCACAGTCTGCTTATTAAAAAAATAAAAAATAAAAATTAAAATGTAGTGACATGGCTCTTTGCTCCCCCTCTGAGGACCCCTTTAAGCTTTTAATTCAGAACAACTGAGACTATTTCCCTTCTGCTTCAGGTAGTAACACCCAAGCACAAATGCAGATTCCTATGACAAGCTACACCAACAACACTCAACAGGGACAGGTACAGAACTGAGCGCGTTCACTAGAAGAGGGCAGGTCTGACATTGCAGAGACCACCTGGGACTGTCCAAACCCAAAACAAATAGTATATAGGACATCCTAGAGTTTATATCTCTCCCTTATCCTTGAATGCAGGGGTCTTTCATATTAGAAGACTAGTAGCATGTTTAGATTAAAAAAAATGCTAGTGGAAATAATTAAAATGCACAAGGAAGTAAGTAAAACAAACTAAGTTAAATTTTCCTGTATGGGCTCCATATTGCATATGGCAACTTCACAGGGACAGAAGGTGCTTGCTACAGTCCATGAAATTTGCTTTCAACAAGACAAAGAGAATGAGGGAATGTTGTACAACCAAAATAAGGAAACGTGGTACTTTGTATGTGGTATATCTAGTCTCAGCCAACTGGCAGCAAGTGAATTAAAATATCAGAATTACCCAGCTCCTGTCATTGAAGTCTACTTTTCCCCCACAATTAGGCTTGGAGACTTTAATGATGTGGGTAGATCAGAATAATTTCTACTTTTGTAATGGATTAGGATATATTTCATTCGATTTTATCCATAAAAAAATCCATAAAGAGAACAAATGCCATGAATAAAACTATGTAAGAATATATGCTATAAACATTGAAACAAAATTCAACTCGTTTCCTGTCAATACAATTTTTGTATTAAAAGCTTTGCATTCAGGGCTGCAATGTACCCCTGCCAAATGCTCATGCATTCCTAATTAGCTTCCTTTTCAAAACTATTGTACATTGTAGCCAGTCCGTTCTTCTCTTTGGTTAGCATCTGACGTAAGGTGTCTCTATTTAGTGACATCAACATCTACTCCCAGCCAGCTATGCAAACTGATTAGGCCAGTTCCATCCCTTTTCCTACAAAGCCACATTTGTCTTAATTCTCAGAGATGGAGACACGTAACTTACACAATGATACCTTCACTGTGTTCATTAAACACCAACATAGACCACTATGCATTTATTTGTTAGGTTTCTTTCAGTTCTTCATTGAATGCTAAATAGAGTGCAAGACCATCATCACTTAAGAAGCCCTCAGTGCACCAGATTTTATTAGAGCATTCTGTAAATGACACAGAGCACCAGTGGCTTGCCTTATGAATTATATTTCCCCATTCTTTTCCACTGGAAAAGGGATATAGAAGGCTTAATACATTTTGAACAGCTGAGAAAACAGGAAATGAACCATCTTCAGAAGGAAAATGCCAATACTAATAATTTGGAATAAAAATTAAATATCTACATTTTTTTCAGAGGGTTATATTTTGACAATGCTTTAGTTTTCAGTCTGATTATGTGTAGGATGTTGGCTTCTGCATTTCCCTGCTTCCATATTTAATCTTGTTAATTACGAGACCCTGATTTTCTCCCCCTCACTCCAAAACAGAATATCAACTTAGGTGGGAAGAGTCCTCCAGAGGTTATCTAGCCCAACCTCCTCCTCAACACACACCTTACTTCAAAGCTTGATCAGGTAAAGGACAGCCAGTCCACAACCTCCAGTCCACCTGTTCCATTGCTTAGCCACTCACTGTGAAAATGGCTTTTTTTTAACAACCAGTGAGAAAGTTTTCTCTTTACAACCACCTTGCCGCTACTGGCGGCTGCTGCTTGCGTAACCGTGAGAGGATCTGGTTTCCCCACAACCCCTTGTGAGTACCTGAGGCAGTAATTAGATGCCCCCTTAACCTTCTCCTCTCCAGGCCAAGACAAGCAGCTCCCTGAGTGTCTCTGTGCATATCTCGTGTTTCAGCTTCCCCACGGTATCAGCGGCCTTGGCTGCCCTGGCTTCAGTTGTTGGTCGATCTCTCTTTTGCAAGTCTGCGGCCTGAAACCGGGCACAGCTCCTCGGGGGCCGCCTCACAAGCGCCGAGCAGAGGGGAACGGTGCCTGCCCTGGCTCTCCTGGCTGCACTCAGCCCCGGGCAGCCCGGTGGTGGCCGTGCCCCGCTGCTGGAAGGCTGTGTCCCAGCCTGTCTGCCTGCACTGCCACGGTCTCTCTGACGGCCCCTTCATCTCTGATGAACTGCCTTCGCTGCTGCGCTTCTACAGACTGCGGGGCCTGGTCTTTCAAGGGAGTGCCTTCACCTGAACGGTCCCATTTGCAAAGTCAGGTGTATCAGGACACAATTAAGCAAAGCCAAATTTTGGCTTATGAAGAAGAACAGCAAGAGAAACAGCTGAGCAGTTATGTAAGAGTCTCCCAAGGGAAGAAGGGGCAGAGTTATGGCTCACTGCGTTCACAGCGCAGAGAGAGAGCAAGGCTGTGTTAAGAATTGGTTCTACGGCAGGGTTTTGTATCACATGTGTGATCTCTTCTAATGGGAGCAATTTTGCAACAGCTTGTGTTTGCTGTATTCCACACTTCTAGCTCCTCAGGACTACAATGTGGATACAAAAGATTTAATCAGCTTATAAAAACAGTTCCAAACAAAAACTAAATAGAAAAAATACTGACTAGTAGGAGGATTTCTTCTTGACAGTGTCGTTTTGCTGTTTGGCAAGGGAATGAATCTGGAAGCAATAGTGCTGGCATCTGCATAACTGTTCAGAGCTTCTTAAAATGTTTCTGCCATCTAATCAGATGTTAATGGAATGGAAAGAACTCCTTTGTGGAATGAAATAAGAGTCATAGCAAATAGTCAGCTGGGGAAGATTTTCTGTCTGTCTGTCTGACCTTGTGGCTAGCTGTCAGTCTCCATCTCTCCTCTATGTAGATCAGTCAAAATTCACTTGTCTCTGAGTACCGAGTTTACAAGAGACTTGAAATGTCTTTACACTACAGCTACAGGAGGTTTTCAATGACATACACAGTCTTTGCTTCTCACTCTTGATCTAAGCTATTGAGCTTTAAAAACCATGCATAAATGGATCAGCCCTTATTCTCCCAAGTATGATAAATGCTCTCTCTGCCTTTTGAGGATTGCATAAATCACCTATTAAGAGCCTAGTAGATCTACACGCAGGGGGATACAAAATGTAGACCAAATATTAGAAGCTAAAATATTGGTCAAAGATTGCAGAAATTCGACAGGAGCAATACACAAATAGAGATCTCTGCAACCACGTGCCACCCCTCCTTGGAGTTCCTTATATTGGTGGTATAAAGAGATCAAGAGGACAAGCCTTGAACAGAGATCTCTAGTTACAGGGACTGGGAAAAGTAGGGTAGGGGTGGTGAAGGGAAGAGAAACAAAGTGGCTTTTGTCACCTTTTTTATAGTTGCCAAAGCCTAGTGTTATTTATCGGTCTCGGAATCACTGCTTACACACAAGAATAGCAGCCACCAGCCATACTCTGATCTTTATAGGCTGTCAAACCAAGAGAGCAGGATTAAGCAGAAGAATCAAAGGCAGCTTAATCTCATCATCACTGATCTCAGAGAAACAGCCTTATTAGCTACAACTTACTCTTCTGCACCTCGGTCCCACAGCAAGCTAGACATGAAATTTAAGTCCCAGTTATGGTTTTAAGAGCCTGATATAAATCCTACTGAAACTGCTGAGGAAAAGCTTCCAGTGACTCCTCCAGGCTTCAATTCAGGGAGCAATTCAAGAAGAAAAAGTCCACAGAACTAGTTGCTACACACCTGTCTTGGAAAGATGATAACTTAAAGCAGCTGAAACAAACCAGAAATAAATGAAGCACCTGTAACTTCACTGTTTTTTCACTAGGTTGTTCAAAGAGTGTACTTACTTGGATTACAATCTCCCTCAAGATCCTGATACAATTCTTCATTTATTTTGAACAGTGTGATTCTGCACAGTAGCAGCACAGTGGGATTTTATGAATTCAAGACCAAAATTCAAACTTTGTTACATTCTCCGTATTTTATCCCTTGAAACTACTCATTTTTTGAAAGAGAAAGCTTTTCCAGGAAGGTAAGACCCTGTGCCTCTTATCACCACCTTACAGCAGTTTACTGACATGATTTAGTCACACTAGCAAAGACTGCCTTGCAAAGGCTGCATTTTTGCAACACAACAAATTCAGTGGGTTAGACTGGATTATATCAACACGAGGTTTCTCCTGTCCAAACATCACTCATGTATTTTAGTGGTTTACTATGTCTAAACAAATCTAGTTACCACTTTTTTTGTTTCCCCAATGAGTTAAGGACATAAATCATACACAGAAAGAACATTACCAGGGTTGGTTCTGACAGATATCTTTCGCTCCCTGAAACACCTCCTATAAATTCTAGCAAAATGCTGTAGCTGAAGGATAACAGTAACTGCAGAAATTGCAGAAGAATGCACACGAGTGATCCATACAGGAGAACACACACGAGTGGTTCCAAGTCTAAGAAGCAGGCAATAAAGACAGTTTGCATGTTTCACCACAGGCTGCTTGATGAGACTTCCCTAATTACGTTTATTAGGAATAGTTACCAAGAAGGATTCTGCTCTTTTAAATGCTGCCATTCAAAAGCTATCAACCATGAAATCACATACTTCTTGCAGGTGTTTGCAGCTTTCACAGAGGGTGGAGGACACTATTTCCAGGACCTGTCAAAGTATCACTGTTACAGGTCTGAACTACAGATTAGGCACAAATCAGAGGGCTTAAAGGAGTGTGTGTATACTGTGTAATTTTCAAATTACTTGGCAAATTACACATACACTTATAAGTGCAGCATTTAAATGTGTCAGGAACAGAATATACCTTTGTAAAATTAAAAACAAACTAGAACCAGCAGCAGTGGTTTTGAAGCTAATCAGGCGTTCAGAGAGCTTTAACAAAATCAAAAATATCCCAATGCCTTGAAATTTCTTATCTGCTCATTGCTTTAAAGTCATACAGCCAAAGCATCATGAATTCTACTAGCAGGAGTTTTTTTTCTCTTTCAGCAAAGTAGCAAGATATGTAGCATTCTATTTTAAAACTTCTTTTACAGTCTTTTCTGAGTCAGGCAAGAGTTCTTTTCCTGGGTAAAGGTAGAAGAGAAGAACTACAAAGGTATTAATCTTATTTACTCCCATACATATTGATAAAATTGCTAGAGCAGGGTGCATTTTGTAGCACTATAAAATCCTCAAGATAATTAAGTTTCTCCCACACCTCATCCCCAAAATATTTTGCAGGAAAAGGTATGAACTACTTACAGAAGAAATTGCCAATAAAATGTCATCAAACTGCATCTGTTACAGAAGATAAACATTTCTCCACCATTCTGATTTTTTACATTAGGCTTCTAGCTGAAATTCAGATCTACAGCTAAAAGACTATTGTACCCTTATAGTAAGAGAAACATTTTAAGTTCCTTAATTAGTGTTGCCAGTGGGAAGCACTGTTACAAACACATAAGAGAATTAAAAGAACAAAATTCACCCCTGGAGAAATTCAATGGAGACAGTTGGATTGCCTCAAGAAAAGCCTGACCCAAAGGTATTTTCCTTAGAAGACTGGAAAGCATTTTCTGGAACATTCTTCTGTATTTAGTGACCAATAATCTAAATCATTCTCATAAACTCACATGACAGTCAAAAAGATTTCTCTGAAATAGAAGAGCCAAATTCAAGAAGTTCAAGTGTTAAGGAATAGCCATAAATCAAGAACTGAAATGTGAACAGCCATGAGGCCCACAAGATGTACATCCATCTCAAGTGTAAACTGCACCTGCTGCTCAGGCCAGTTACTGGAACACCTGCCCATGCTGAGCACATCTAGGAGCCCATGCAGAAGCAAATTTCACCACTGAAAAAGTGGTGAAAACAAAAGCAGTACCTGAAGTTCAGGTACTGTTACCATGCGACGTTTTTGTTACTGCAAATCCTCATTTTGAGGGTGCTAGGCCCTTGCTCCCAGAAGTGTGAGAGACAGGTAATTCCAGCTGGCAAGAGAATGTTCTGATGTAACAGCACTGCTTTTATATCCCAGCTGCAATTTCTTATGTTGGGTACCTTGATGCTTAAGCTCCCCAAATTAATAAACATTTTAAAACGGCATCATTTCTTTCTTCCTTTCCCACCTAAATTGTTCCTCATCCTGCATAGATGTTGTGCAAAATCAGTCATTCTCCTTTACATAAAGCACAGGAAATCCCATGATGAGGTTAGAAACATGGATTTCAACAGCCTGATAAACATTGCTAGATTACATAAATTGCAAAGATCAAAAGCAACAAACAGCAGCACTGCCCTTCCCTCACAGCTGAACCACCCACACAAGGCAGTCTCCCACGTTTCTAATCTCTAGTCACAAGCAGTTGTAAACCTGAGAAGAACCAGTTCAAGCAGTTTTAAAATTTAAAGCTTCCTCTGATAAATTTACTTCTGCTGAAGGTTACTGTTACACACACACACACACACACACACACCCCTCTGCTGGCTTTGCACAGTGCAGAACTCTGTATTTACCATTCTGAACTGTCAGCTGCATTCAAGGGCCAGATTGCACTGCAGAGACAATCACACAGGTAGCTATTTTATTCCACTGACTGTGAGGACAGTAATCCCTGAGTGAGCAGTAGCTTCTTTACCCAGAGAGCTAATTTTACTACAACTTGTCTCATAATGCCTCAAGTGACACAGAAGTCCAGAAGCAAACAAGCTACGACTGGGACATTAAGGAATAAATAACACCTCTACAAAGACACACCCACATCCAGAGATGTAGCATTTTCTGACTCAAGTACGCACCCATCCACAAGTTAGCCTTTTTTTCAGACCTGCAGATATGTTCACTTTGAGAAGTGAGACCACATCAGAGAAACAACAGGAAATGGTGTGGAAACAGCAAGTTTCTGAGAATATTGTTCCGTAATTTAGCTACGTGAGCTATACATGTTACTCAGAAATTCACGTGAAAAAACAGCCTAGGAAGCGAGGCTTGACACTGGGAGCAGAGGTGAAAAGAGACATTTGGATTCTTGGGTGTGCCATTTCCCTCAATAGCTACTTTTTGATGGTGAGATCAGTCAATGCATACTAAATAATTCATAGCATCACTGTCCTGGCTTCAGCTGGAATAGAGTTAATTTCCTTGCCAGCTGCTGATCCAGTGCTGTGTTTTGGACTCTCTCTGAGAATGCTGCTGACTCTGATGCTGTGGGTGTTGCTTGGTGGTGTAGGTGCTCACTCCAAGCTGAGGAGGTCTCAGTGCCTCATGCTCTGCCAGTCAGTTCTGGTACACCAGAAGCTGAGGGGGAGCAGGGCCAGGAGAGGTGACCCAAACTGGCCAAAGGGATATTCCATACCCTAAAAGGTCATGCCCAGTGTATAAACTGGGGGAGTCAGCTGGAAGCTGCCAATTGTTGCTCAGGGCTGGGCTGGGCTTCAGCCAGCACACGGTGAGCTGCTGTACTGTGCACCACTTGTTTTTCTAGGATTTTATTTCTTTTAATTCCAATGATTATTGTATTTTATTTCAATTATTAAACAGTCTTTAGCCCATGGGTTTTACCTTTTCTCTGATTCTCTTCCCCTCTTATGTCCTGTGGTTACATAAGCAAGCAGCTACATGGTACTTAGCTTCTGGCTGGGGTTAAACCATGACAATCACAACTTGCATATGTGTAATATTGTACACTGGCTTTCAGGAACTGCATTATCTATGAAATTACTTCTATTTTTATTCACAAAGTATATGTTTGTCTTTGATGATGTCCTGAAAGGGGCTCATCAAATTACTAATGTAACTATTAAAGCTATTAAATTACCAATTTTGAGGGATCAATTCAAAGCACATTGAGATAAGCATAAATCCAAAGTAAACCAAGTGTCTCTTCACTTCACTGACCCTCCTATGAGGCTCTGAATGCTAAAATGTCTTTCTCCTGAGAAGATTAACCCCTTCACTGTATAATCCTCCCTGGCCAAAACATTGGAGTTAGTTATTCCTAGGGCTCACAGAATGTTCTGCTTGGTAGTATGTAATGATGAAGGGAGGAAGGATGCTTGGTTTGTGTTTACTTTTAGAGCCCAGGGGAGAGATTGCTCCCTAAGCTTTCTGACAAGATGCTTATTTTAATTCACATTGTCACTATGTTTTCCCATGAACAAATATTTATACTTCAGGGGAAATGTTTCGGTAACATGTTTCAGACAGGATAAGCAACATGTTCTCTTCCCTTCCTTTTATTATGAGAAAGCAATTTTGCTTACAGGAGGAAGTAAATAAATAGATTCCCCAGAGATGCCTGGGAAGGGGTAATTCTTGCAGGGAACCCGTCTTGAAAATACTGGCAGCATGACATTAGGTCAGTGTTAGCTGACCTGTGGAAGTTTCATTTGCAATTGCAAGAAATGAACACATCAGAGATTTATTGTTTCCTTTGTTCAGAGAAATAGACCATTCCTGTGCAGTCCTGTCTTAATTAAAATGTTCTCCCTTTTGACAAATTTTAGCAGCATCTTATGCTCCCATCTGCATTACTATAATGTACATTTAATACACATGGCAAGCTATAAATCTATCTTTTGTTAATATTTCTGAATATATAACGGACTGAGAAGGCCAATGGGTGAAAATTACCTAATTTCATTGACTACTCCAAACTGTGAGCAGAGGAGTTGACTCTATGATCTCCTGAGGTTCCTTAAAACCTGAATTTTCCCACGATTCTAAATTAAGGACATGTATTTGGTTTTACTAACCTTCATACTTACTTCAGGAACTGTGAAGATCTGGCTGTGATACATGACAAAAGCAATATAAATATACACTTGTAACTCAGGCAAAAGCCTCACTTTTTCCTAGGCTGCAGAGAGCAGAAACTCAGGAAGCTGCCTGGATGCATGGAAAAGTACCTACTTATTTGTGGTTCATCCCAGGATCTCACTCATTTCCTGCACCTGCAGGTAGTCTGTGTAAGCATTCACTCTTGAAAATCAGACTTAGCAGCTTCCACCTCTTTGATGCTTGGAAAAAAGCTTGACATTGGGTCAAAAGCTACTCTGTGCAGAAGCTGCTCATTACCAACCCTGCAACACCAAGCCTTTACACATCTGTTTTTATCTGCTGGAATATCAGAACAAAGTTGACTAATCCTGTAAATGAACCAATTATTTGTAGGACTTTGCATTCAAGACTTTTGGTACAAAGTTTGCCAAAACACAGATGCTATAACTCTAAAATACCTGACCAAAAGCTGCTGGTCAGAAGAGCAGTGGTGACAGGCAACACTAAGTGAAATGAGTCAGGTTTTCTTGTTGATACCTACCTCACAGGAGAAAATGTTGACAGCCATTTTTAGCAGCTTGATCAAAAACAGAATTCCATTAAAAACACTTCATGTCTTTCTCTTACTGTGGCACTCCTAAGGAGGAAAGAAGGGAAATAAAAAAGAATTAACTTTACTGTTTTCAACCTAAAATTAAAACACATGCAACAGCAACAACACCTTTTATGATCCATTTTATATTGTAAAACAGGCCTTCTTGGTCAACAAAACAGTCTTTGAAAGTTTCAAACAGGTAAACTGTGCATCTTTACTAAAACACTCTTTGCTCCAATGGACTGAAGAAACCATGGGTAGGTTGATGAGCTTTTGAGCATAACTGGAGATTGACACAACTCTGTCAAATGAAGCTTGTTCATAAATAATTTCCCTATGGATTTAGATTTTAAAAACACCAAATGCCTTAGGTGTCAGAAACTAACATTGCTGTATCCCAGTTAACCAGCTCCTCTCTCTTAGGTGGCAGACTCTGAGGAGAGTTTATTTGCCTACCTTCAGGAAGGTGACAAGACTAAAATATGAGCTGACAGCCTGATGCTATGTGAAATGGGAATTCTGTGTTGCTTCCCACTTTGGTAACAAATAAAATTAATTATAAGTGTCCTTCGTTGGTAAATGGTAAATGGCTGCATTTCTGTGCCTTGTTTCCCATCCAGGAGCAAGGCAGAGGTTTTCCAAGAACCAAACATTGTGGGAACAACAACATTGATTTCACCTCAGATGCTGCCCTAAAAGCAATGCTCAGAGGCACAAGCAGGTTTCAGAGGTTCATGCTAGCTTAGACAGCAGCAGTGAAATGCAGAGTCTTCAAATGAACAGAGTAGTGGCCCACTTGGCGTTTCTCCCTTCTTATCAGGATCATTTCAGAACTGAATTTAGGACTGAAGTTAATTTCTCACAGAAATTACAACCTTCTGTAGATACCAAGCACAACACAACAGAGAGGACAAACAGAAAATGAAATAACACTTTATTCCACTTTTGTGGAATAGACAAGCCACAAAAATTGACACTAGAGCTAGAGGCATCTAGCTGATGATATTTACATCCTCTAGGAGTCCTGCCCTTCCCTTTGCTACTTATCAACAAGCATCTGAGGGGCAAAGACAGATCAGTCTTCCTGAGCTGCCACGTTTCATGCAGCTCCAACTGTGGAGAATCTCTTCACCACCTTTTCTACTGTGTTCTCCCTTACTTCTTCCAAGGCAGGCCCATGTAGGTCCCTTTGTGAGCCCTACAAATAACAGCCTTAATCCACAATTAAACAACCCCCAAAATTATTAATTAGTGACATTAGCACACTCAGGGCTCTAAAACTGTTTAAATAGCTACTTTATGTGATACTGTACCACTCATAACTGTTTCTTGAGTATTGATGGCAGTTTAGAAGTTACTTGCAACTTCTTTCAGAACATCCCTTTAAAAAAAAAAACTAACTAAAAAAAGGGATCTGGTTTATCTGATGCTCAGAGCTTTCTATGTTTTTATTTCACTGAGATCTCATTCACTTCTAACAGCTTTTCTCTGCTTCACCCTCATTAAAATCTACAGACTTGACCTCCAAGGATATATCAAGATCCTTCTTACTCTCAGATATGTGAAGCCCTTCCACAACCTCATTCACAATTCTTTTTCATCAATCATTAATCATTTACATTATTGTCCTATTAAAGGCCACATTAAGACTCTCCTGCTAGCTGAGATATTTTTTAATTGTTATGCTGTAAAGTCAAACCTGTTGTTAGAAGAATGTAAGCAGATAGAAATGTAGCTAAACCTGATTTTCATCATTACTAAAGCATAGGCCTGAAAGTTCCACTTCACAGATAAAAGTTTATGGCCTCTATCCATCCCCCTGCCCCTCAGTCTTCCACTTCCCAGTTTTGAAGATAGTTGAGTTCTTAATTAGGATTTCTCTACCCTATTACAACTCCAAAATACAAACATCTTTCACGCCGTGACAGTGGAAGCAGATGTCTCCCTGTGCTGCTGATCTGCACTCAGAAGAACAGAGCAGCTAAAGCTGACATGCACCTTCCTTACCAGAGGAGCTCAGAGCTGAGCAGAGAGCTGCTGCCTTCCTGTGACTCTCACCCTGTGTGCCTGCACAGAAAGCGCACTTCCTTCTCCCTGCCATCTGCTCCACACCCAGGCAGGCATTACCTGAACTAATGCTCACCCACAACAAGCAGCACACCGTGATACTGTGTGCAGCACATGCAGCAAGGTCACCCTGGGCTGAGGGAAACTAAAAGCAGCTGGAGCACAGAGTAATTCAGTGAGGGATGTAATTCTTCAAGGTGTAGTTCTCCCAAGTGGGGAAATTCTTTTCAATGGGCAGGAAGGTGAGGAACAGGAACACCCGTTGCAGGCTGTCAAGTGAAACACTTGCACTGCACACCAGGCCCAGAAGGAATGGAGAAGAGGCCAGGTGGAACACTGGGCTCCCTGCATGACTCCTTGTGGCCAACAGTCATGTCTAATCTGGTCTAGAGGTCTCTTTCTGTGATGGACAAGACTCTCCTCTTACACACTGACACTACAGAAAAATCAGGCCAGTTTTTCCCTCAAATCCGCCTCAGCTTCACCTTCACGATGTTCAGAAGCCTTAGCTGATCTAGTCTTTGCCCCACCCCTGCTTTGTTTGGTTTGTTGGAGGTTTTTATTATTATCACCAAAAGAAAAATATTGCAGAATTTTATCCTCTCAAGTTTTTTAGGAGTTTCCTTTAACTAGCCCATCATCTCTGTGCATGGGTTTCAGTTTCTGTAACACCACATATTCCCAGTACATCCGCCCCAAATATCTTCAACAAACTTTGAGGGATTACATGGAAGAAAACTGCATTCAAGCCTTATGACTTGCTTAATATGGTCTCACTTCAAAATTTTGCCTTTAAAAGTTCCAATCCTGGGAGAAGTAAAAGAAAGAGCAGAACCTTAGTTCACTGTTGTAATCTTTACTATGACTCACCTCACTTGCTCTGCATTACATGGTTGAACAGACAGTAGAAATGTTACTTCCCATTGATACCTAAACCAACATTTCCTCTCAACATATTTTCAAACCTTTAATGTTGTTGGATCTATAGCAAATGCAAGTGTTTTGCCCTTTCTATTTCAATTTAGGCAAGTATGCTTTTTTCTGGGGTCTCAGAGAAAGAGGAACTGTTTCCTATATTGATTACACAGCATGATGACGTGTGATGTAAATATTTCTGTTTAACTAAGTACAAATGACTACATTTGGTGTGAAGTTGACAATCAGGTTCTAAAAGAAGATGGGATATTATGATTGCCACTAACCCTATCTTAGGAGCACCCCCAACAACTCAGTTAAGCAGCTGCTAAAAGAAAGTGCAAGTAACTCTAAGGCTCTACTTTGCTATGTTCCCCAAGTAGGAGAAAGTTTTTCCCTTTTCTCAATCTTTTTTTTTTTCCAAGAGCTGCAAAGGAATTGGGCTAGGTACGGCCTACTGCTTCTCCCCAGAGGTTCTCAACAACTGTGAAGAAGAGAAAGGGGCTGTTTAACTTCATTCTCCTGCTAGGTCTTTTTGGCAGGCACATCGTTTTTTATAACCAGCTCCTCCTGTATCCGGTTCTCTACATGCATTTGCACTCTGTACCAATTACAAATTTCATTCTTGTAATGCAGAGAACCATTAATAATTTAAGATTAAAAAGGAACCTAAGGGCAGGAATATTCCATTTTTGCTCATGAGATAGATGGTACTCTGCTAGCACGTCAGCTCAAGTTATCTTTGTGCATGCTGCGTTAATTCAGCAAATTGCTTTCCAAACAAAGTGCACTCAGAAAGTGCCTGGAGATTCTAAACGAGAAGAAAGTTTCGTTTCTACGGCAAATGTGCCAAACCAATACCCAGAAAGCGAAATACGAACAGATTTTAGTTTTGTCCATTTAGTTTTCACATACAGGGGTTAGCCCGGATGAATTTTGTAAAGAAGCCCTCTGCAAGAGCGAGTAAAAGTCAGGCCAGGTGCAGTGATAAACACCCCAGCGCCCTGCCTGCACCGTGGGAAACCAGAGGCACAATGAACACGCCTAACGGTATGGAACGGCTCAGGAGCGATGCAGCAGGACCAAGGCAGCTGTCAGCACTTCTGACCTTACCGCGGGAGGGAACGGGACATCAGGGCGAGGCGGGCAGGTGGAGACCCTCTCGTGGCAGGGGCCGGGGGCTCCTGTCAGGAGCTGCCCCGGAGCGGGGAACGCCCCCCGGCCCGGCGCTCCCGGTCCCGGCCCCGCGCTGCCCCAGCCTCAGCTTCCCACGGCGTCCGGCCGGCCCCGCTGGGTCACCCACAGCGACCGGCGGCGCCGTCTGCCCGTCCCGCACCCTCCCTGCCTCGCTCCCTCCCTGCCGCCACCGGGGCCGCAGCGTCTCACCTGAGCGCGGAGCGGGACCGCCCGGGCACAGGACAGAAGTGACGCTCGGCGGGGTGCGGAGGGCGGTGCGGTGTCTCGGGTGCGGTGCGGTGCCGTCCCGCCCGGCCGTGCCGTTCTGTGCTGTTCCGTTCTGTTCCGTGCTGTTCCGTGCCGTGCCCGGAGCGGAGCGGGCGCGCGCGCGCCTCAGCCAAGCAGCGCTGTCACGTGA